>RCUC01144435.1:0-22604 GCA_003697995.1 Taxidea taxus jeffersonii
GCGCGCGCGCGCGCGCAAGCACAGGCAGACAGAGTGGCAGGCAGAGGCAGAGGGAGAAGCAGGCTCCCAGCCGAGCAAGGAGCCCGATGTGGGACTTGATCCCAGGACGCTGGGATCATGACCTGAGCCACCCAGGCGTCCCCTCACTAACGTTACTTGAGGGGCAAATGCAGCCAGCCACATTCAAATTGAAAAATTTACTGTCTCCTCCTCCAGGACAAGTGAGATAACAGTGTGTGACATAAATAGGAAGCTTTCAAGCGATGAGCAAAATGCTTTATTTTACAGAGCTGATGGTTCTACAATTCAGTTTGACTCCAATTCACCTCCATTTTTCATTAACACCACCTAAGAAAAGAGGGGAGCTGTGGAGCAACATTAGAACACTGGGCCGAGAATCTGTAAACCTGCACATCTCACTTCAGCCCCTGAAGTCAAGTCACTTTACCTTTTTTTTTTTTTTTAAGATTTTATTTATCTATTTGACCGAGAGATCACAAGTAGGCAGAGAGACAGGCAGAGAGAGAGGGGGAAGCAGGCACCCCGCTGAGCAGAGATTCTGATGCGGGCCTTGATCCCTGAGATCATGACCTGAGCCGAAGGCAGAGGCTTAACCCATTAAGCCACCCAGGCGCCCTCACTTTACCTTTCTGAGCCTCTGGTTTCCATCACTAAGGATGATAACTGTCTCATAAACTTAAGAGAACTGTGTATGTGAAAATATGATACAAACATCGTTCTGCATCATGCTTTCCCTTTGTTCTCAATACTCAAATTACTTCTATGGATATGAGCCAAATAACCTTTTAAATGTTTGGGTTTGTTTTTTTTTTAAAGATTTACCCATCCATTCCAGAGGGAAAGAGACAGTGAGGGAGAGAGGGAGAGTGAGCAGAGGGATGGGGGAAGGGAGTGCTCTGTTTATGAGCAGGAGGGCCAGAGGGATAAAGAATCTCAAGCAGACTCCAGGTTGAGCTCAACATGGGGCTCAATCTCACCACCCTGAGATCAGGACCTGACCCAAAAACAAGAGTCCAAAGCTTAACCACCTATACCACCCAGGTGCCTCCAAACAATCTGTTAAATTAAGCACACGTAGAGACTCACAAAAATTTATTAACCACTTCATACAGAAATTTAACCTTGGTCAAGCACTTTGTAGTTCATCCAGTGAGAAGGAGGGTTTGCTTTTTACCATACTCATGTAACAAATGTGAGGCCTTAGTGACTGCATTTTATTTATAGTGTTTGCAGAGCAATGGAAAAGAGCATACCTAGGTAAAGAACTCCTTTGGGGAAAGGAAAAAAAAAAAAAAAAAACTGGCTATCAAACAACATTCTCCACAAGTTTGGAAAGACCTTAAAGGACAAAGCCAAAAATCTTACCTAAATTAAACCACTGATGAAGTCACGTAGTAAAAGACCGTTTACTGTAGTTGATACTATTTACTTCTTCCAATCTCTAAGTGGAAACATACCTTCCAATTATACAAATGTAGTAATGTTACTGACTACAGAACTGTACCTGAAACAAAACTGTATGCATTCACCACAAATTTTCAACAATGAACTAAAATTATGAACCTCAAAATGACAAAGTATACTCCACATACAATCATCTTGGCTTTGGTATAAATCTTAATCACACCGTGAAGGGAAAAAATGCTAGTCAACTGCATAACGAGTCAACTAGTTAACTGCATAAAAACCTTATTTACCTTTGTCTATAAACACACACCTAGTTTCTCTGCATTTTGAACACCTACCACTATTAACTACTAATGGGAGACCATAATAATGGTCTCTGAATTTTTTAGTGACCTAAAAAAGAAGTATACCATGACCTCTCATGGTATACTTCTATCTTTACCCTTTAAGTATTTTATTCAGATCATATACCACCTTCAGGTAGATAAAAGGAAGGCTTTTGTGTTACTTTTCCTTCTTAAAATTAAAGAAATGATCAACTGCTACCAAGTACCTATCTCCAACAAGTATTTTTTCTTTAAAAGGATAATCTATTATACAAATGAGAGATAGTTCCCTCAAGATTTTCAAAATACAGTTTTCACTAGATGTGCTATTGGCTGTTCAATTAAGAGTGAAAAGAGAATTTTTGCTGTAGTTTCCTAGTACAAAAAATCATTTCAAGTCATACATCCTAACTCATTTCACATACTAAAAAGCTGCCTTAAAACTTAGTTTGCAGGGACGCCTGGGTGGCTCAGTTGGTTAAGCGGCTGCCTTCGGCTCAGGTCATGATCCCAGCGTCCTGGGATCGAGTCCCACATCGGGCTCCTTGCTCGGCAGGGAGCCTGCTTCTCCCTCTGCCTCTGCCTGCCTCTCTGTCTGCCTGTGCTCGATCTCTCTCTCTCTAACAAATAAATAAATAAAATCTTAAAAAAAAAAAAAAAAAAACTTAGTTTGCAAAGTAAATATAGTTCGGAGCTCAAAAACTTACAAGTTAAAAAGAGTATGAAGACTGCATAATATTTCCCCTCAAAGAACCCATTTCTTGGGAACCTAACTCCAAATATTATTTCCACCTTTTTGGCTCTAAGAACAGAAATCTGGACACAGTAGATGAGCAATGGAAATAAGTGTACATTGGTAAACCTCACTGTATCTTAGTTTTACGAAGATGGGGAAAACAATCAATTTACCACATTCATCAATCTTCACACATCCAAACTAAGCACCCACTATTATCTCCTGCAGTCTCTAACACAAACCCTCTGCTTCTCTCATTCATCTACTACTTACCTACTTCCAACTAGATTCAGGCTCCTTGAGACTGAATGTGATTATACTTCATTGCTTTTCATTTCTCTCATAAAAACAACTGTGAATAGTAAGTAGGTGTTCAATATTTAAACACAACATACTAATTTAAACTGGATTATATAATCTCAGATTAGAAGGGACCCTGGAACATCTACTTTAACTCTTAGCTTCAGTAGCAAAATGTGGACTAAATGATTGTCCCAAGGTCAGTCACAATTGTTCTGCAACAGAAAGAGGACTAGTACCCAGGTCTAACTTGAAGTCCAGTGGTCTTCCAATTACACCATTACCTCTCCTCCACTGTTTTCTACACAAATAACTAGTCACGTCACCAAATGCTGACTCAAAGTCTACATAAAGTACTGATCCCTAAAAGTCATAAAATCATCACTTACAGCACCTAGAAATTAAGACTTGACAATATTCGTTGGGTAAGTTTTAAAAGCCTCTTTCTAAACCCTTTATACAAACCCCATCCTTATCTGATGAGGGTAAAGGAACAAAAGACACTGCTAACATTAAAATTCAGCTCCAATAGGTAATTTGCCACCTCATCAACTAGTAGGAGAGTTGTTCAGGCTAACGATAAATAAATCTGAATTTGACTCATTTAAAGTGCAATTATTCACAGCAGTTTCTGAAAAAGCCTGCGATAGGAGTATATACATCAAACTCATGAACCTATTTCTCCCATCAAACCACAAACGAGTCAGCATAATTGCTCTCTAATAACACCCTTCACTGACACAAAATGCAAATACCAAGTTATTTTTGACAAGAGAAGTTAAACTATCTGTAGTGGAGATAAGCATTTTCTATATATTAGAAAACTGAGTCATAAAACTTCAAAAATACAACACAGCCTAATTAAATAGGCTACCTGTTTCCCCAACCCCTAGGTAAAAACAAAACGGAGTCAGGTAATTTAAAATGGACTTATTAAAAGCTCAATCAACAGCTATTATTACTATCGATACTTACAGCCTCAAAAATACAACCAAGTAACTTTCCCACCAAAAAGCCAGTGTACAAAATTTGCTACTCGCAGTTTACGTTGTTCCTTTTAAAAACTAAATGGCAAAATGCCAAGTACGTTCAGCTCACAGAAGGGTTTTACAGTACCCAGTTTGATTCAGCATAGATTTCATAGATTAAACCAACACTTGATTTCCAATCCCAAAGCTCCTTATGTGGTATGACTCACCAAATTCTCCACTTCTCCCAACTATGAAACCTAAGTTGTAACTCCTCCCTGCACCTACCACCATGACCTTCGTAGAAACTAGGTTAGAGAAGTATTTTTAAATTCTTTTAACACACATTTTTAAGTCAGTCTCTAGAAAGGACTGCTCAGTGAATTTAACACAAACCACCAAGGATAGCAGGACTAAAGGTCCTGGGATGCGGGTGTAGGACCTTTAGACAAGTCTTGGGGTCCGGCCTACGAGCTTGCCTTTGGGGATCCTCTGGACAGCTCTGGAACCAAGAATGAGGCCTGAGCACAAGTAAAAAGCCTTTTATCCGCCTCACAGTAGAGTCCCACACCCGCATCCCAGGCCGTAGAACCCACGTCCTCTTACATGCACCTCAAAACAGTCCCCGACCCGAACACACAGGGTCTCTGCGCCCCCAGCCACCTCGTCCGGCCTCAAGGCGGAGAGTCTCGGAAGCCCCGGAGTCGGCTGAACGGCGCCATTTTAGGCGGCGGTGGCGGCGACAACCAATCCCTGCGCTGGAGGCAGGGGGCGCCGGGTCGCCCGGGAGCCGCCGCGGAGCCGCGCCGGGCGCCGGTCTGGTAGGCTCGGGGGGGACCCGGGCCGGCTGCCTCCGCCATGTTGCACCCTCCCCACCGCTGCCTCCTTCCCGAGGGGCTCGGCCCGCGGCGCCTCCCGCAGCCGGAGAAGCAGCTCACCTTCTCGCAGAGGCTCTTGACCTGGGACTCGGACAGCTGCTTGCACTCGTTCAGCTGCTCGATCCACTGGTCCAGCTCCTTGGTGAACACCTTCTCGTCCATGATGCCACCCGCCCGAACCGGCTGCCGCTCCGCGCTCCTCCCGCGCCGCCGCCCGCACACGGGCCACACGCACACGCCGCCGCCGGCTCCCGAGGTACCTGTGTGGCTGCTGGCGGCTGCTCGGCGCTAGCGCGAACCCGCGAACTCTCCCTGCAGCACCCGGCCACCGGCCGCTGCCCTCGTCCGCTCGATCTAGCCCCGGAGCTCGGCTCTCTGTAATGGCGGCCGCCGGCGTGGTGACATCACGCCCGGCGTCAGGAGGCGGCAGGGTGGAAGGGCTGGGACAAGAGCTGCGCAACTGCAGAGCCAACCCCGGGCGGCCGCCAGAGCAACTTGGGGGGCGGGAACCAGGGGCCAAAGCGCAGGCGCGACGAAGCCGGCTGGTAACTGAGGCACCTTCTCTGGCAGGGCGTGGTCGTCCAGAAGGGATGGGTAGAGAGAGGAAGGGAAGACCCAGGCTAGGCGAGCGCCGTTCTTACAGCAGAGAACCGGGCTAATGCCTGAGCACAGCGTCCTGCGCGGCGCGGGCGCCGGTGTGGCGCAGACGCAACCCTGGGGTCGGAGGGTGTTGGGGGAGAACCTAGCTGCCGGAGGCTTTTTCCGTAAGGTGAGCCGGCTCTGCGCTTCACCCCGCGTTTGCATCCAGGTCACAGAAACTAAAGTTGTGACCCCGTGGTGCGCTGGAGTTGCATGGGATACCCAAATCTTTGGGGGCAGGAACGGGCGCCGAGTGGTAGCCCAGTTAGGGTGGCCACCTCCGCCTCTGGGCGCGGCAGGCACCTTGTAATTAGGTCACTCGTGGGCGGAGAAGGGTGTGTCCGCTCTGGGAGTGCCGCGCGGTGCACCTGACTACCCTAACCCCCAACTCCCACCCCACCCCGCACACACCTGTCCTCGGGCCTAAGGTGGACCGTGGGGCGCGATGCCTGCGGCCGAGGCTTGGGCTTTTCCCTGAGCCTCAGACCGCGCGCCTGGCTTCGACAAGCCCCACGCAACCTCGCCCGTTGTTGCCTTCCGACCCAGGTGTGCGCCTTCCTATCCCTCGGGCTCCTTGTGGGAACGAGGAGGACAACATCCCCCTCAACCGCTACCCTCTCTGGCCTGCTTTATAGAGGGGCGGTGTTAGAAGCGGCCACCACACGCGCTTTAAAGAAAGCGCAGATACCTTAGGATCGGATCTCGGTCTGGCTATGAATCTCTTTGGGGTTTGTGAAATGTTTTCACATCCCCATGTCCCTTCGTTCACAGAAATATTTGGCTCCGTAAAGCGACAGTTATGTCTTGCATCGCACGCTTGGGAGAGAGAAGGGTTATCCAGACAAATAGATATCCTGTGCTGGTGGAAGCTTGTATTCTCCCAATAGTCAAGGAACAGATAGAAGAGAAAGGATGATGTCCATAGGACCTGGCAAATGTAACTTTCCAAAGGACATTTAACCTTAAAGCGCAAGGCAAGAGCTGACCTGGTCACTGGTCTTTTAGACTTTCTAACCCCAATAGCAGTCGACTCTGCTGAACCCAAGTGCTCACTCTACATCTCTGACGGCATCATCCCAACCAAAAGGCTGAAGAAAGCTCTGGAGGCCTGGATCAGCCAATGATGAGACTGAAAATTGTCCTTCATCCAAGACAACCTGCCTAGCGAGGCTGACTGGCTTGGCCTTCCCAGACTGAAAATGACAATTCTACTTTCCCTTCTATCTCCCAGCAGCATGCCCAAAGGAAAGTGTCTCAGATCTACTCCCACAAAGGCTTGTAACATAATTTACCAGACTTGGAAAAAAAATTATTTTAGCCCAAATTCTGAGCGTGTTTTGCAGTTATTATCCCCAAATAATAGAGGAGTAAGAGTTAAGATCATGTAGAATGTATGAGGAAAAAAATCATCACTTAGTGCTCATGACTGTAAAGCTATGCCCAGTGTGCTGTTCACTTTTGCCTTGTACTGTGTGAGAACTGGTCCTGTCTTATAGGGCAAGAAGCAGACAAGCACTCAGAAAAGAGAAGGGACTTCCAAGGTTGTGATCAGGATTTGAAACTTTATACTCCCAAGTGCAGAGTCTCAGCCACATTCACACAACTGACCTCCAAGGACTGAAATATGGAACAGGGTCAATATGATTTCCCTTTGCCTGAATTACCTTAACTAGAAAGGTAGGGGTGATATTAGTTTGGTTCATTAAAAAGTATTGAGCACCATAAGGGCTGCATTCATTCAGTGTTTCAGAGGTCCTTGAATGGGTGCAAATGTGTACTGAGGACATCAAAATTTTTAGCATCTGCAGCAGCATTTTACAAAGTGTTTCCATGGACCATAGTTCCAATGAGAAACAAATTCCTTTCAAAAGGAAATTTAGAAAATGCCATATTGTCAGAAGTTGTGTGGTTTAAAAAAAAGCGAACAAAATAAAAACTTAATGGGTATTATCCACTCTAAAAAACAGTATTGGGCACCTATGTGTTATATGTGTTAAGATTATAAATGAGTGGGTTTTTCCAAGGTAATGTGAGCTCCTGGTTGGTAGCCCTAATGTAGGTATTATTTATTTTCTCTTGATGCAGATTACTTGGCTCACCACCACAAACTGGAGGGAAGATATAATTATATATACTTAAAACATCCTGCCAAATAATTAGATGCCATGACTTAACCTCTTAAGGAATGAATTCTAGGAAGCTCTTATTAGTATTCAAGCCATGAAGTAAAGCATATGTGATTACAAACAATACAGAACTAAATCAGAATGTCTTTTCCTTTAGAAAGATTCTAGAATATTTTCCTACTCTGTGGAACTCAGACTAGCTGTGGATCTAAAACATCAGTTTGATTAATCTGGTCTTGACTAACTGGACCTGACTGTTGAAATTCCAGAGCTGAGGAATACTTGGAACAAAAAGTTAAAAGCAAAAAAAAAAAAAGTCCTTTAATTTCTTGGCAAAAACCAGAGAATGAATAAAGCAAATATGCTTTGAGAAAGAATCTTTGCTCAGATGGCAGACTCAGTATACAGCAAGTTTAAGTGTTGCCTATGATGTTTAAACATAGCTATAAATGAACATCATCTGATGATGGGGGCAGGGTAGAAGGAAGATGACCTTCAGCAAAGAACTTTATAATAAATACCTTAGCCAAAGTATAAAAATTGACATTAAACATAGAGAAGGAATGAGCTATATCTTTTTGTCAGCAATCCTCTTGGCCTTACCATTCGTTTTATTTTGTTGTTGTTTCTTCCAGTTCCCTGACTTTTAAGCTTTACTGAGATAGAAAGCAGAGCCATGTAGGTAAGAAATGGCTCTAGAGTCAGATGGGCCTGGTTTGAATTCTGGTTCTGCATGAAGTTTGGCAAGTTACCTAACTTCTCTGAGTTTCAGTTTTCTCATTAATAAAGTGGAGATAATCGTAACTGCCAAATAATAGGGTTTTTCTGAGAATTAAGTGAAATTATAAATGTAAAACACACCACAGCATATAATAAACGTCCAGTATTAAAGTGTTAGATATCGGGGCACCTGGGTGGCTCAGTGGGTTAAAGCCTCTGCCTTCGGCTCAGGTCGTGATCTCAGGGTCCTGGGATCGAGCCTCACATCGGGCTCTCTGCTCAGCAGGGAGCCTGCTTCCCCCTCACTCTCTGCCTCTCTGCCTACTAGTGATCTCTCTCTCTCTCTCTCTGTCAAATAAATAAATAATAAACCTTTAAAAAAAAATAAAGTGTTAGATATCCTCCTCCTCCTTCTTATCTCTCTCCTTCTCCTCCTCCCCTTCCCCCCTCCCCCATCTTTTGCTCCCCTTCCTCCTCTTCCTCCTCCTTCTTATTCCTCTTCTTCTTTTTGTTAGAGGGAGGGAGGGAACAGGGAGCAGAGGGAGAGGAAGAATCCCAAGGAGACTGCACAGAGCCTGACTTGGAGCTCCATCTCCTGACCCTGAGATCACGACCTGAGCCGAAATCAAGAGTCAGATGCTTAACCACCTGAGCCACCAAAGTGCCCCTAGGTATTCTTATTCTTATTACTTCTAAGTGGTCTCTGATCCTAAATATCCTCTAATGCTACTTGGAACACCTCAATGTCTGCCATGAAATACATAGTGGTCTTTGGAAACAGAACATAATTGTATCAGAAACATCATATAGAGGGTGCCTGGGTGGCTCAGTGGGTTAAGCCTCTGCCTTCAGCTCGGGTCATGATCTCAGGGTCCTGGGATGGAGTCCTGCATAGGGCTCTCTGCTCAGCAGGGAGCCTGCTTCCCCCCCTCTTTCTGCCTGTCTCTCTGCCTACTTATGATCTCTCTCTGTGTGTCAAATAAATACATAAAATCTTTTAAAAAAATCATATAGTCACAAAGCAATCAGATGAAGTGAGGATGGGAGGGGCAGGTGAGAGGATTCAAGAAAAGAGGGTAGAGGTGAAACAAAAAGAACATCCCCTCTCTTCCCTTGACATCATGCAAACATTCGGGAAGACCTGTTGTATAGGGAAAAAGACAATGAGGAATAAATCCAAGAATTAATACAGTTGGTCGGTCTTATGTTCCTGTTGTGCCAGAATCTTTTCTTTGAAAAGGGTGCATATCTGATAACATACACTTTGCACCAAGGCCTTCTATGCCCCAGAAGCTCCAAAATAAAGACCTACTTAGTGAACATTTTAATGGCTATGCCCATGAGAAACCTGCCATGCTCTGGCCTATTGGACCTGCCCAGCTACCAGAAGATTTTGGTATCCATCCCCATTTTTCTTCTTTGTGATTTTCAGAAAAATTAAACTTACATTGCCCTTTCACCTGAAATTAGAATGTTATAGATGTGGCCAGAATGTTGTGGCCAGGAATTCTGCCACAAATATAATAAAACTCTTTCACCCAGCATAGATGCAAAAAGGGGTTTGAGTCCCAGCTCCAAGAATTCTAGGATACCATGCCCCAAATGTTACAGCTGTCTGTCCCAAAAGCAACATTTAATTAGCACTTACCACATAACAGGCTTAGGGATGCACATGGGGGACAGGTGATTGGAAGAAGTGCAGAAAAACCGGGGAAAACCCAGAGGGGCATAAAACACAGCTCACTGAGCTTATGCTCCAGCAGGGGAAGACAGACGTTATGACAGATAAACAAATCATTTATTAAACATTTATAGAAGAGGAACAGCCTTGTTGCTTGAGGCGGCTTGGGAAGTATTTCCACAGATGCCGATGCTCGAGCTACATCTTGAAGGAAAATCCAGAATTCTTCAGCTGAGAAGAGAAGAACTAGCTGTTAAAATCACTCCCACTTAAATCGTAACTATTCTAGATGTTTTGAAGAAAACATAGGGAACTATGCCTCCATTTGTTTATTCCACAATGTTAAGGTATCAGATTCTTCAACTCCTGTGTGTTCGTGTTGAGGCCAAGGGATTTTTTTCCCCCAGAGTCTATTTTCCACTGTCTTGTCCAAACGGGATACCAGATCCTGCCTGTTTAGCTTGAGAAAGGCATTTTATCTCTGGTGCCTTGATCACATCAGAGCTTATATTTAAAGCATGAGTGATGAGAAGAGACCGCAGCTGAGTCCCTGGCTCTGTCCCATCCCTAGAGCACCGTCCTCCTCTCCTCCTCTCCTCCTCTCCACAGAGGGCTCTAGAGGCCATCCTACAGTGGCTGGTGAGGACCAGAGCTAGTCAGAGCCATGAGTAAAATCTCTGTTCTACAATCCAGGAGGCACTTACTGGGATCTGCCACAGAGGCTCATCAGAAGCCCTCAAGGAATGGGCTACCTGGCTTCCCAATGTGTACCCCTCTACACACACCCGTGTTTGATGGTTGGCTGCTTTGTGTGGGCTCAGGTTCAGACACCCCTTGGAGGCCTCAACCTGTGTAGGTTTCAGGTTACATATCAAGCTGTTCAGTTTCTAGTGGAGATCATTCTGGTGCAGAGGCCAAGACACTACCATCAGACACACCCTTTGAAGAGCCTCCTAGAAATCTGACTCAAGGCACCACTTTTTATGGTTTTTTTATGGTTTGAACCCCCTCACCATCAGTATTTTCATCTGTAGACGGGGGTCATAATTGTACCAGTTTATTTTAAGCTTTAAATAAATGAATCCATGTAATGCTGTTAGCACGTAACAAGTACTCCATCTACATTAGCTGTTATTATTATTAACTATTTTTATAATAAAATTATTTCTGGTTGTAAAAGAATTAATGATCACTGCAGAAAATTTGTGAACTACTGACAAGTTAGGAAGAAACAATCACAACATCCAGAAATGAGGGCTATAATCATTTTGATGTATAGTCTTCTCAGCTTTCCTTGGTATGCATATATATTCAATATATATAATATAATGAATGTAATATAATAAATATAAGTTCTCACTTATATACTAAGTTCACACTGTTCTATAATTTGTTTTATTCAACTGACCTATCATGACATTTTCCCCATATAGTTAAATACTCTTAGAAATTTTTTTTTTTTAAGATTTTGCTTATTTCTTTGAGAGAGAGAGAGCATGAGGTGGGGGAGGGTCAGAGGGAGAAGCAGACTCTGGGCTGAGCAGGGAGTGTGATGTGGGGTTCAATGCAGGGTTCAATGCGGGACTTGATCCCTGGCCCCTGGGATCATGACCTGAGCCAAAGGCAGGTGCTTAACCAACTGAGCCATTCAGGCATCCTTAGAAAATATTTTTAAAAGACTACTTTGTTTTCAAGTATATCAATGTAATACAATTTATGTAACTAATCTCCTAGTTTGATATTTCCTATTTTTATATTTATAAATACCACAATAAGTGTCCTGTTCATGAATGTTTCTCTGCATCTCTGTTAATTCCTTAAGATAAATGCTTAGAAGGGGGATGACTGTGCCAAAGGCTCTATAACCTGTTGTTGTTGTTGTTTTTTAATGGCAGATATATAGAATTAGATTAACCATAATCCTTTGTTCTGACACTCTCAAAATTGGTATGGATGGCCTGATTTTGTTAAGTTAGGTAAAAAATTCATTAATTTTAATAATGTACTTGGTACCTGTCAATCCACAACCAAAACAAAATTTAGGGCCTCAGTAATAACCAATATTGCAGCATAAGGCTCTCCACCCCATCTTCTTGTGCTTGCTCCCTAAAGGAACCCATTTCAAATTGTATGTTTGTTTCCTTTTCTTTTTATATGATTTTGCTGGATCTGTATATCTTCCTAAAGAGTAATTTTGTAGAACTGTCCTTGGCTTTATAAAAATGACATCAAGCTGTATGTAATCTTTGCAGACCTGTTTTTTCCACTTACTTTGCTAAAATTCATCCATATCATTGTAATCTACTGTAGTCATTTTGCCTGGTATTAAATGCCGAATGTGTAGACGAAACAAGGTATATCATCCAGTCTCCCATTGATGGGCAAGTACATTGTTTCTAAGATTTAGCTCTTGCTCCCACTGCTGCTATGAACATTATACTGTAAATGTCCCCTGTTGTATATGTACAAGGGTTTGTCTAGGGAATCAATTTGCACTCCCACCAGCTATAAATGAAAGAGCCTCTGGATCCACATTCTCTGTTGTTCAAGCGGCTGGCTCAGTCTACTCCCCCCAGCAATACATAAGAATGCCAATTTCTGGAAACTCTTTCCAACCCTATGGATCATTAAAATCTTTTGACCGTTTGACAAGGAAAAGATACCTCTCCCTTCTAAGTAACTTTGTTGTAAGGTTCTGACTCCTCTAAAAGCCAAGAGGGAAGGAGTTTGGCTCAGAGCATTGTTTCCAGTATGATAACTTCAGTGACATTTCTGGGACTGATTCCCCAGTAGCTCAGCTGCTTTCCCATGTCCTGAAAGAGGTGACATGGTTGGAAGGAGGGAATGAAGGGGGCCAGGATGGGAAACAAGCCCAACTCACCACAGTGGAAGCTTGTCTCCTAGTCCCAGCCTCTGCCAGTGTCAGATCACTCCTTCTCCTTCATGAAGCAGCCATTATCTCTTCCCTACCCCCACCCGAGAAAAGCCAGTATAATACTACCCTTTGTTACTTGAATTGATAAATTTAAACCTCTTTCCCAGCTCTGCAGTAAAAGAACTTTCTATTTTGGGTTTAGTGACATAGCCCAAACCAAGGAGAGAGCAGCAAGCTGTAGCGTGAGTTAATAGTCTTTCTCCACAGGAGGGAACCTATAAGCAAACAGAAGGATCTTCTAAAGTACATCATCTGCATATCAACAGGCAGCCTATTTGCTTTTCTTTCTGCTGACAGATCTATTTCAAAGTTCAAAATTGAATAATCCCTAATCTTTGGTGTAAGCTGCTGAGTAAATCCTGAACAATTTCTTACATCATGTTGCCAGGAACTCATGGATATCCAATCGTGTACCTAGGGCTGGGCTAGGTATTGTCAGAGAAGAGAATTCTGTCTTCAAGGGGAATTCTAGCCACCCCAAAATATACTGATTTGAGGAGTGCCTAAAACATTTACCTAAGAATACTCTTTCCCCCTTAGTCCTTTTCCCTGCCTGAAATCTCACATTGCTGCAGTGTCCCGGGTATCAAGAAACCTTCAGGAGTACACAGAAGTCATGCTTATAGGAGCAATCTGTTTAAACCATTGGCACCGCTTAGCACAGAACCACAGCCTAGAACAGGACAGATGACAAGTGAGTTCTCCCCATCTTTGTTTTGGCAAACTTTTTCTTATGGGAAGCTTCAAATATGTACAAAAGTAGACATAATAAACCTCCACGTACCTATCTCCTGGCTTTGGCAATTACTTCCGCAATCTTATTTTATCTGTACCCCATCCTCCCTCATCTCCATTTTAAATCCAATTTAAAGCAAATCAGATGTTTTCATACTTAAATACTTCTGTATGTATCTGTAACAAATAAGGGTTCTTTTTTCAATAACCATTTTATCACATCTTTAACAGTAATTTTTTTTTAAAGATTTTAATTATTTATTTGACAGAGAGAGGGAGAGAGAGCAAGCAAGCACAGGCAGACAGAGTTGCAGGCAGAGGCAGAGGAAGAAGCAGGCTCCCTGCCGAAGAAGGAGCCCGATGTGGGACTCGATCCCAGGACGCTGGGATCATGACCTGAGCCGAAGGCAGCCGCTTAACCAACTGAGCCACCCAGGCGTCCCTAACAGTAATTTTTAAATACCATCTAGTATCCAGTCAGAGGTCAAATTACCCTGATTTTCTTAAATGCCTTTCTTTAATGGTTTATTCTAATTGGGAGTCAAATGGTGTTATTTGTATTTGTTGACATATCTCATCTGTATATCTAATTTTTTAATTTTTAAATTAAACAGCTTATAATTCTTTAATTTGTAGTTTTCAAATTTTTATTTATAGCAGTTTCCTCTCTTTCTTTTTACTGCTCTTCTTCTTGGTGTTACTGAAGATAGTGGGTCTTTTAGTTACTATTGTTGTGTAACATAAAACAAACACCAATTTATTGTGCTTATGGATTCCAGGTGTCAGAAACTCAGTACACAGTTGGGATAGCTTCTCTCTGCTATCTGGGGCCCCAGAACTACCTGGGGCCCCAGCTGGGGAGATTCAAAGTCTGGTGATGACTTCATAACTGGAAGCTAGAAGCCTCTCGGGTTTGTTTCCTCACAGTCTAATGTCTGAGACTGGAGCTCTCAAAAACTTGGACTGCTAACCAGAGCACCTACACACAGCCTCACCATGTGGCATGGCTTCCTCCCAGCTTGGGAGTCTCAGGATAGTCACCTTAGGGCTCCAACTCTAAGCATTCCAGCCAGCAGGGGGATGCCAGATCATCACTTTTTATCACCTAACCTCAGAAATTACATTCTCACTTTTGCTGTGTTCTGCTGGTGGCAAGCCAGTCCAAAGCTCAGCCGGATTCCAAAAGAGTAGAACCCGCCTCCACCTGTGCCGAGGAAGGGGCAAAGCTGCAGAAGAGCCTGGAAGGATGGCAGCTATTGTTGCTCTACTTGGGCACAGGATGGTCTATCAAGCCTGCCTTTCCAACATCAACCATAGAAACGTTGCAAATCATGGAACCCCTGTGGAAGAGAGAAAGGTGGGAGAGCTTATTTGTTTGCAGGGTCACGTCCTACAGCTGGGTAGATTATACCCTTAATAACCAAGGGGGTGGCTGGGCTGAGAGCCAACTCCACTTGCTGTAACTGTGCCTGACTCTGGCGCTGTGTCACCGGGAAGAAGAGGTGCCTACTCTAATACACGTAAGATACTGCAGGGACAAGAGGTTTCCCTGGGTAGTAAAAGGTCATTCCACCCAACTTACACTTCTCAGATCTCAGGTACCTATTGAACACATGCCACTTTAAAGAATATTATGTCTTTTTTTTTTTTTTTTTTTTTTTTTTTGTTTAAGCAGCACCAAGTTGACTAAGAAATATCTCAAAAACGGTGCTGGATTTACTCATATATTTGTTAAATTGTGCCAGTTTTTAGCCATCAGGCACTTTTTGATTGCATTGGTCTAGAATGTTCCAGATGTATCTTGCAAGAAGCTTAGACACCATGTCCCAATCTGACCCATCTGCTGAAAGCCTTGAGTGAATGCAAAAAGTCAACAAAGGATGCACAGGAAACCAGGCCAAACAGAACCGAGGGCTTTCTTCTCTTCTTTGCAGTTCCTATTCTTCATTAACATAGCTTTTATAGTTTGGTTAAAGCCCCCAGGGAAGTAAATGCTTTCGTTTCTGTTTATGGCTATCAGGAAAATAAAATAATGTAGATAAGGCCAGGTAATTTCCAAGGATTTTAAGGACCAGGAGAGCACCAGATCAACCTGAATTTGATAAGGACGGGTATATTACAAGGAAGCTCACACAAGTCCAGATAGAAATCTCTCCCATGATGAGATTATTAAAAAGCTGTGATCACGTTGATCTCATCATGCCGCTGGTCAACAGTGGGGTTGAGGAAAGCCTCAAATGGCAAGGCCCAAGGCACCTTTTTAAAAACTTATTAGACCTCAGGAGTGGAGTGTTAAATTAATAGCACTTTTCAGTTCAGGACACATTCTCTTGGTTAGTCCATACAGGGCCACTCTTTTAAGTATGTATGCCTGTATTTTCTCCTATTCCCACTCCTCACTCCTATCCTTCTTCCCAAACATTCTAATCCATTTACTTATATTTTTTGGCTTCTATGCATTCATGTGGATGTGTGTTATTGCCTGCTCTGCGTGTATTTTAATTTACATGATAGCAGTGTGTTACAGATCTTCCTCCGTGTTTTACTGTTGCTGCTCCACACTTTGTTTTTAAGACCTCTCACATTGCTCCGTGCACATCCAGTCCATCCTTCCTGGCTGCTGCAGAGTACTCCAGTAACAGGCACCCTTAGGGCCTCTGACTTCCCACCACCCAAAACAATGCTGCCATGAGCAGCCTCATATGTGACCAATTTGGGACATGTATAGCAATCTCTTTAGACAACGTCTCACCCATAGGTGTTCTTAGTGCATTAGAAAAGACACCTGTTCCTCTTGGAGAAAAGTGCCCCAGAGCAAAATGCAAGGCTTGGCATGCTGGAGCTCAGACTGGGTTTCAGCCCCACATCACCCCCTCAGTTGGAGTCTTGTTCAGGGCACAATTATAGGTGGTGGCCCTGACAACAAGCATTCTCCAGTTCTTCTAGCAGGTTTCAACTGTTTGCAACATCACTCCTGGTTGGTACAAGAAAGAGAAAAGTGCCAGCTGAGCACAGAAATCTCCTCATGGAATCTGTGTCTACTTCATTTGCTCATTCAGGGCTGCATTCCTTGGGCACTTTACACGTGGATTGACGCAGTTTGTGGGAGCACCATGGCTAGTGTACGAGCTCCACAGGAACTGGGGAGTCAGACACATCTGACAATACACAGAGGGTAGTGCAGATATACCTGCCTGAGACCAAGGCAAAGGGCCCAAGTACTTCATTCCCTCATTTTTTTTTTTTATAGATTTTATTTATTTATTTGTCAGAGAGAGTGAGCACAGGCAGATAGAGTGGCAGGCAGAGGCAGAGAGAGAAGCAGGCTCCCTGCTGAGCAAGGAGCCCGATGTGGGACTCGATCCCAGGACGCTGGGATCATGACCCGAGCCGAAGGCAGCCGCTTAACGAACTGAGCCACCCAGGCGTCCCTCATTCCCTCATTTTGTCTTGCAGATGGCAGAGAAACATCTTCTCTCTTGACGTTGTTGTCACAGGACACAGGTGAACTGGTCGGGCTATATATTCACAAGGCAGCAGCTCTGACTGGCTTTGCCACAAATGGTGGATATCTGGCCCTGAGCCATCCTGCCCCTGGCCCTTGGAGAACATTCTGTGGCCTACAGAACTAAGAATTGATAGTCCTTAGGTCCTTACTCAAGGTCACCTGGATAGGCCAGGGACAGCTCCTTTAAATAGGTCAGATCTCAAATCCATCAGAAATTCTTAGTGGCCATTGAGATATAACTTAAAATAACTTAAAATAACTGTGTGTGGAGGTCAATGAAACACCTAAGTTATACAGAAAGTTGTTTTTTCCATGTTGATGTTTTCTCAGCTGTCAAATGAGGATAAACAAAATGAGAACTTCTAGAAGAAGACAGAAGTCTTAATTTACAATTTTTCAGAAAGGAATCACTACATTTCTGGATTATGCTTGTCAGTTTAGAACAAGTTTAAGTATTCAAAAGAAGCCTGGATAACAGTCAATCGTGCAAGGATGTGAGTCACACTGAATACCACAGACATTACTATAATTGTGTGCAATTGTGAATAAGCAAGTGGTAGGCTTTGAAACAATGCCCAAGAACAAAAGTACAAATCAGTTGCATGCATTAACAAACATCAGGGACTGGAAAATATTGACCACTAAGTGGGCCAATGACAGGAAAAAAAACACAAGTTTCACATTCAGAAAGAGGAACACAGGTTAACACTTAGAGATGCTGCCATGTGACAAGAAAAATCCAGAGATTCACAAATGGCCTGGATGCTTCATGTAGGACAAGACATCCACCATCACAGAGACCTGACTTATCCTTCTCAGATGGTTCCAGCATAACTTCATCCTTTTCCATCCCTCGCACCAGAAATACATGGCCCATCAGGGTCCTGGAGCTTACCTGTTCCCATTGTGTCTCTTGGTTAGATCTCCATCCCGATATCCTGGAGTCACTAACTCACATCATTGGCTTAATGTTTAAAGAGTCTGGGGAGCCCTCTACACCATGTGAATCCAAAGTCAGCATCTCTCCCTGCTTTGTCAGCCCAGGCCCCTGCTTTTTTTCATTAAGAATGACAGAGACCACAAGTAGATTTCAAATGTTCTCACACAAAAAAGAAAAATGGTAAATATGTGCTGGGATGTAGGTATTAGCTAAAGCTATGGTGGTAATCATTTTACAATACAGAAGTGTATCAAATAACACATTGTACACCTAAAACTTACACAATTTTCTATTTCAATTATACATCAGTAAAGCTGAAAAAGGAAGGAAGGAAGGATGGAAGGGAAAGGAAAGGAAAGAAGGAAAAAGGAGAGGGGAGGGAGGGGGGGCGGGGGAGGAAGGGAGGGAGGAAAGGAAGAAAGAAGGAAGTGAGGAAAGAAACGACAGAGACCAGAATTGACTCCTGTAGCTCACTGCAAGATCTCAGACTGAATTTGGATTCTGAGGCTACATTTTCCACCCTCTCTCCTATTTGATTCCTAGTCTAAGGTATGTCATATTTGTTTATTTACGTGTTTGTTTATTGAATTTAAAAGTATCTTTCTTCTGGGTGAGGGAATGGGTGAAATAGGCCATCAAGATTAAGCAGTGCATTTGTCGTGATGAGCACCAGGTAATATGAGGAATTGTTGAAGGCTGAAGGGTATATTATACACCTGAATACAACACTGTATGTCAACTAACTGGAATTTAAATAAAAACTTTTAAAAAATAAATAAAAATATCTTTCCTCTGAGAAGCTTAACTCATAAAAAATTTTTAAGAAGGGTGCCTGGTTGGCTCAGTCAGTGGAGCAGGTGAATCTTGATCCTGGGGCAAAAGTTTGAGCTCCACTTTGGGCATAAAGATTACTTAATAGGGACGCCTGGGTGGCTCAGTTGGTTAAGCGGCTGCCTTCGGCTCAGGTCATGATCCCAGCGTCCTGGGATCGAGTCCCACATCGGGCTCCTTGCTCGGCAGGGAGCCTGCTTCTCCCTCTGCCTCTGCCTGTGCTTGCTTGCTCTCTCTCCCTCTCTCTCTGTCAAATAAATAAATAAAATCTTAAAAAAAAAAAGATTACTTAATAAAAAATAAATAACAAATAACCTTTTAAACCAATTTTAAGGAATAACTACTTAATAATGATCAAGGGGGCACCTGGGTGGCTCAGTGGGTTAAAGCCTCTGCCTTCGTCTCAGGTCATGATCTCAGGGTCCTGGGATCGAGCCCCAAATCAGGCTCTCTGCTTGGCAGGGAGCCCACTTCCCTCTCTCTCTCTGCCTGCCTCTCTGCCTACTTGTGATCTCTATCTGATAAATAAATAAAATCTTAAAAAGAAATAATGATCAAGAAATTATGGTGTCACCAGATGACTAAGAAGAAATGAGCCCAAATTAAGGCAAAGGAGATTTGAGTTGGCTCCTGAAGTATTTGGTGAAAGAGAAAAATTCAGGCTGGAATAGGCCATGGGCAGAAGGATGGGAAGTTCATCTCATTCCATAGCCCTTCAAGGAACAGACAGAGCAGGAGACCTTACATAGTCTAGACTCAAGGTAAGCTTGCCTCCAAGCAGGGAAAGGCCAAGGCTCCTTATACATCTGGTAACACTTCAGAAGTCTGGCTAGTTGCTCTAGCCAGCTGAAATTTTTTATTTCTAACCACTGAACAAGAACCTACTCTTAGAAGAAAAAGGAGTCCTGGGAGCCTGTCTAGGATTCCAAGAGCTCAGATAACCTTCTATATCTGCCCTCCTGAGCCCCTAGAGAATGGATATGTTCACTATTGATTTTCCTAACCACTTTTTAGAGGCCAAGGGAAGGAGAATCGTAAATGTCCATTTAGTGGCCACAAGTTTCAAATAATCAAATAAATCTTACCTGTTGTATCAAAGCTACATTTGGCAGTTATCCATGCAGAAGCAGTATACAAGGTTTCTCCTAAAGAAAACTTCCTGGAGAATTTGAACAAGGCCAGACAGGGAAGACACGACATCACTGCAGTTCCCAGTGAGCTCCTCAGAGCACACGGGTGCGTGGGTCCATTCCGATGACTGACAGTTTCCTGGCCTTTCTCAGTGGGGGTCCAGCATGTGCCTGAGAAACTTTCCCTCTGCTGCCTCAACCAACAGCTAGAGAATCAAGAACTCTAGGTTGGCATACCAGGCTGCTTAAGCAATGAAAAATCTGCTTCACTTCCTCCTTTGTTTCCTAACCGAGAGTGTAGTCCGGTTTCAGTGTGGAGGACAGAAAGGGCTGACGACATCACCACTTCCCCACAGCGGTTCATTCCATCATCTCTGCAGGTAAGCCACCTTCCCTTCACTTCTTTTGAAAGCCAAAGCTTGAGATTATAGTCCTTAAACAGGGCACTCAACATCTCTTGATTCCTGGCAGACTACAATTTTCTTTCTTTTTTTTTTTTAAGATTTTATTTATTTATTTGACAGACAGAGATCACAAGTAGGCAGAGAGGCAGGCAGAGGTGGGGGCCGGGGGAGCAGGCTCTCCGCTGCGCAGAGAGCCCAATGCGGGGCTCGATCCCAGGACCCTGAGATCACGACCTGAGCCGAAGGCAGAGGCTCAACCCACTGAGCCACCCAGGTGCCCCGCAGACTACAATTTTCAAACCAAACCTCCAAGAGGTGGGGAGTTGGCCAATAGTATGGAGACTTGGTGACTAATATGGGCCCAGCTGCATAAGTGTATGGCCTGGAGCAAGCCTGTGCACATTCAGGGCCTTCGGATAACCTTTTTTTTTTTTTTTTTAAGATTTTATTTATTTATTTGACAGATAGATCACAAGTAGACAGGGAGGCAGGCAGAGAGAGAGGAGGAGGCAGGCTCCCTGCTGAGCAGAGAGCCTGATGAGGGGCTTGATCCCAGGACCCTGGGATCATGACCTGAGCCAAAGGCAGAGGCTTTAACCCACTGAGCCACCCAGGTGCCCCAGCCTTTGGATAACCTTTAAAGCCATGCTTGGATGGGTGCCTTTGGTCCCACTTTGGGCTCCTTGCTGGGTGGGGAGCCTGCTTCTCCCTCTGCCTGTCTCTCTCACTATCACACTCTCTCTCTCTGACAAATAAATAAATGAAATCTTAAAAAAAATAAAGCGATGCTTTGACCTTTTCCAGCAATAAGATTTTCTTCAACTCTAGACTAGAAGAGGAAAAGGGGCTACAGTTACTGCAGAAGACTTCTGGTGGTAAGAATTAGAGCCCTGTAGAGCCATGCCAAGAACAGGTATGTGGTATCCATCACTTAGGGATGAATTTTGGAATAACCATTAGCTCACTGGAGAACATGCCTGCCATCCTCACCTGTTTCCTTCCTTTTTCTCTCCTTTCTCTTCTCTACCTACCCAAAGGCCAAATTATTTCTGATTTACAAGAAGAAAAAGTATGATGTATTCCCCCTAGTTTTAGGGAGAATCACTCTTGGGATGGAATTGAATTCAGATGTTCCTGACACATAAACTGATATTTAGATAATCACCATCCTTTCTGCAAGCCTTTTGAAAAATACTGGCTTACACTGTTTGATCTACTATCTTATCTTTAACACTTTATCACCCTTGAGAAATCATAGTACCATGTGGATGAAGAGCTGATTATGTGGAAAGTCCTGCCATAATGAGATTACTAATCAAATTGAAGATACAAACCAGAGGAGAAAAAGCACAGGCAAATGCATAGGAAAATAATCACAGCTCTACAGAGTTAGTGAAGGCTTGGAGATGGGGAACAGACTGACTAGTATACTATGTACTGAGAAGAGGAATGACTGGGCATGTATGTTTTTCTAGAAACAATTCATTAATATTTCTTTTTCATTGCAGTACTCGGCCCAAAATCTAAAGAGTGGTCATCTAAAAATTATGTATAATTTCAAACATATACCTGAGTAGATCTTTTGTAAAGCTAATAATTATTCACTAGTTCATGTGGTATTATAATGGTCCCGCACGCACTCATTATCCAGCTTCAACAATCACCAACTCCTACCCATTGTACCCATCTATTATCATTTTATCTGCACCAACTTCCTCCATCCAGTGTTGTTTGAAGCAAATCCTAGGCATCATATCATTTCATGTATAAATATTCAACATGTATATCTAAAAGATAAAAATTCATTTTAAATCGAATCACTCTCACACTTGAAATTAATAATTCTGTAATAATCAGGTGATCATGTTTTGGTCAGCATATCAAAAGTGTTGACCGACCAGTGTGGAGAGGTGTGAAATACTGCCACTGCCACAGGCTGCATGATGAAATGGGACATATTCCTAGCTTTGCCAATAAAACATCAGAAACTGGGTGATGAAATCTCATAATCAATCTAATATTTATTGTTTGTCTATTCTGCATTTCAGAGTGGGGAATCAGGGGATGGAATCCCCTTGAAAGGAAAATTAGAGAGCCTGCCTCCTAATGAGCAATTCTCTTAGGACAAGAGGAGACTCCATGTAATTAGTCAATGTCATGGTGTCACATGTTGCCTCAGAGCTATACACACAACTCAGGAATGTGAGCCAGTTCTGTGGGTGAGGGAATTACTTGTAGATCCAGAGCCAGACCAGAAGCAACAGTCTATGAGAGTTTTCCAATGCCTAATTCTACTGGTTTCAGTTTCTTTGGAAATAT
>ML105223.1:0-95911 GCA_003697995.1 Taxidea taxus jeffersonii
CCCCCATGGGTCAGCAGCAGCTGCCAATGGTTGGGTCTGGGGAACCTCCCAGAACAGTGAGGCTTGCTGGGGTGGAGAGAACACCAGGGTCGCCAGGCTTCGGGTCAGTCAACAGGACACAGTGCCTAGTGAACTAATCCTACAGAACATTCCACACGGGCCTCTTCAGTGGATCAAGGCTAAAGAATCCAACCCAGATCAGAATCGCTCCCCTGAGGAAGTCCTCCAGCCTCAGACTGTGGCTTTCTCACACGGTACTCGTGAGCTTCCTCCACAGCAATTCCACAGTTCACGACGTCACACTCAGCTGGGCTATCCACTTGTCTCTCTCTGTAGCCCATATGCTACATGAGGTCAAGGAGCCAGTTCTTGGGTCCCCAGGGCCTATTACAGAAGTAAGCATGTGGTAGAGGGTCATGAAAGAGCTGACTGAGTGCCGACCGACTGAATGTATGGACACTCTTCACCGACTGAATTGGGACAAGGGACACACACCCATTTTCTTTCAGGGCAGTACTGCCATGAAGCTGGATATTTGAGATTGCAAAGGGCCCCATGGAGAGAAGAAGAGGGAACCTTCTTTAGGGCAATTCACAACAGTGCCCCTCTTCGCCTCACCGCAGTCTAGACACTAGATATGGTTATTGTCCTGTTTCCAGGTGGAAACAGAGGTTTTGCAACCAGAACCCAGATTGGTCAGGCTGGAAAGGCCAAGCTCCTTCCCGGTCATCTCTGGGGTGGGGAGTCCCTTCAGAGCCCACTCAGGGTTATCAGTGCTCAGGCTGGTGGGTGAGAGTCTGAGGGCCAGTGAGGAGGGTGCCTTGCCCAAGGTCAGGGCCTCCACATCATCCTCCTCCTAGCCTCCACCCACAGTGTGGGTGAGCCAGGCCTGGGTGCACAGCAGGCTCATGGAACAGAATCATGTCTTCACAAGACTGGCACAGGGCCTGAGACTCACTCACACCTGGACAGCAGCCCATGCCTGGGGCAGGCCTCCAAGGAACGCCCTTTACCCCTGGGAAAGCAATTGCCAGCGATTCTGTTTCCCACCGCCCATCACCAAGGACTGACAGCCCAGAGGACGCCCATAGCATGCCCTCCTCTCCCCCACCCTGTTCCCAAGGGAAGAGCCTGAGGCCCGAACCTTCCGACAGCAAGGTGCATTTCACACAAGGTGCCACCTGTCCTCGTAGAGATGGTACAGCACAGTGACATCGACGATAGGCTTGGGTGTCAAACCATCTGGATTCAAGTCCCAACTTACTCACCACATACTTGCTAGGAGACCTCGCGGACCCTAGTTTTCTCATTCATCAAGTGGGGTATTCATAACACTTAACTCAGGGTTGCTGTGGGCCTTAAATGAGCACCGATGTAGAAAGCACTTGGTGCCTGGCAGAGAATAAATGCTATGGAATTGTTAGCGACCATGCACATTTCCCCAGACCATGCACATTTCCCCAGCACGTTAAAGCTGCCTCTCCATTTGTGAGTGAAGGAATGTGAAATGCTGAGCATAGGGAAGGCCTGAGGCCATGGCAGATTCCCTTGGCATTTCAGGCCTGCAAACACTGAGAAAATAGGCATCTTGGCCTAATTCCAGAGGCTTCTTTATCTCGGCTGCCAGTAAATACAGATGTTGGCATACTGGTATCTGGGAAGGACAGGATGGGGAGAGAGAACTTACCCCACAGCACAGTTTAAAAAGAAAAAAAAAAAATCAACACTCACAGGTCGTTTGCTCATCTGTGGTAAAGGGGGTAAAAAAAAACCTTCCCTAGAAAAACACACAGCTCTAGAAAATATCACTTTCCTGGAGCCACCCAGAACAATGAAGAAGATCTCCTGGAACTGCTAACTGGGTCAAAGGACAAAGAAGTCAGACTTCAGGGCAGCTTCAGAAATGAGGGACGGGGGTTATCAGCATGAGCTCCTCTTGCTTCTCACATTTAAAAGGACGGGGTCTAGATTCATACAGCCAGAGGGGAACATGCAGAAAGAGTCACACAACCAGCCACAAGACGGTAATGAGACACCACTGCCCACCTATCCAAACAGCTAACACGAAAACATGACCCTACCAAGGGCTGGCAAGGAGGTGGACAAAGTGGGTCTCTCCCACTCCCACTTCTGGTCGGAATGTTAAATGGTACAGCCGCTCTAAAAAACAATTTGGCAGTTTCGTAAAAAATTAAAACTACACTTGCCATACAACTCAGCAATTGCACAGCTGGGCATTTGTCCTGGAAAAACAAAAATTTACATCTGCACAAAAACCTGTACAAAATTGTTCAGAGCAGTTTTATTTGTAATAGCCAAAAACCGGAAACAACCAAAACGTCCTTCAAGAAAGGTCAATAGTGAAACTAGTGCATCCATCCCATGAAACACCACTCAGCCACAAAAAAAGAGAAAACTATTGATACATTCAACAGCCTGGATGGACCTGAAGTGTATGATGATGACTGAAAGAAAGCCAGTCTCAGGAGGTTGCATGTTGTAGGTCTCTATGTACAGAACATTCTCAAAATGACAAAATCATAGAGATGCCACACCAACGGGAGGGGCCACAGCGGTGTGACAATGAGAGGGTGGCAGGAGGGAGATCTTTCTGGTGCTGGAACAGTCGATCTCCAGATTGCAATAGCTGCTCTGCTAATCCATCCATGTGAGAAAATTGTACCAACCTCACATTCCTGGTTTTGCTATTATACTCTAATTATGTAAGATGAAGCCCTGGAAACAAACTAAATGAAGGATGCATGGACGTCTCTGTGCTATCTTTGCAAGTTCCAGTGAATCTACAATTGTTTCAAAATAAAACACAATAAAAAAGAGGTGCACAGGCTGAGGGCAGCTGGGATTACAGCCCACATCCTTCTCCAAAATCGGAGTCCTCCAATTAGATTACATATAATTTCACATGCAGCAAGATATTTCATACTGCCATGCCTCTGCACGGACAAACTTCTACCAGACGGCCCTCCCTCCACCGAGCTAACTCTTCATTTTCTTTACAACCCAGTTCACGTACTGTCACCTCCTAGAAGTTCCCCTGACATTCTGTGTTAAGATGACTGATCTTTGGGGGCATGCCTGGGTGGTGGGTGCAGTTGGGTGAGCATCGCTTCTTGGTTTTGGCTCAGGTCGTGATCACATGGTTGTGAGATTGAGTTCGGCATCTGGCTCCATGCACAGAGTCTGCCTGGGATTCTCTCTCCCTCTGCTTGCCCCCCTTCGAGATTTCTCGTGCACGTACGCTCTCTCTCAAATAAATAAATCTTTTTTTGTAAAGATTACTTATCTTTCTTTATACTTCCCTATACCTACTTTCTCAACTGAGTTATAATTATGATTTTATGTGCCATTATCTCTCACCACAGGCAAGCCTCGGAATTGGAAAATGTATTTTGAGACTTCTCCGATAAAGGACTTGTAGAATATATAAAGAACCCAACTCATAAGAAGACAAAATTTTTTTAAATGAGCATTTCTTTAAGGAAATGCAAATAAAATCACAAAATACCACCACAGACCTATTAAATAGCTAAAATTTACAAGACTGACCATACCAAGTGTTGGCAAGGAAATGGAGCAACTGAAACTCTCATGGAGTGCTGCGGACAATGTAAAATGGTACAACCACTCTAGAAAACAATTGGGCAGCTTCTTAAAATGTGAAAGACACACCCACCATAGGACCCAAGCATTGTACTCTTGGGTGTTGAGGCAGGGAAAAGAATTCATAGGTCCCCACAAAAATTTTTTCACAAATGCTCACATTGGCTTTATTTTAATAGCAAAAAATTGGTAACAACCTAAGCGTCTGTTAATAAATAAATGGATAACCAGATACCGTTATTTCCTTATAGTAGGGTATTATTCAGCAATAAAATAATGAACTATTTATACACACAACATGGATGAATGTCAAATAGTTAAAGAGTGTTCTTATGATGAGCACCAGGTCATGTATGGAAGTGTTGAATCACTGTATTGTACATATGAAATTAATGTTACACTGTAGGTTAACTACTATAATTTAAATAAAAACTTTTTAAAAATAATAAAAAAATAAAAACTTTTAAAAATTATGCTAAGAGTAAGAAAAGCATGTGCTATATTATGCTATTTACAAAAAGTCCTAGAAAACGCAAACTAATCTGTAGTGATAGAAAGTAGATTAGGCTTTGTCTGGGAATGGGAGGCAGGATGGGAGGAGGAAAGGATAAGGTGAAGGAGGAGATTTTGGGGGTAATGGCTATGTTCATTAACTTGGCTCTAGGGAGAATTTCATGAGTGTATACATATGTCAGAACTCATCAAGCTGTAAAGGTTTCAATATGTTGTCTGTCAATTAGACCTCAAATGGAGCTGTATGAAAAAAAAATAATAGGGACCATTCACTAGGCATCTACTTATGAGAAGAGCATTACACAAATAATCATTAATCTTCACTCAAGGTAGGGGTTTTTCAGCCCCCATTTTACGTATGTGGAAATAGTCAGAAAGGCCAGGTAGTCGTGCAACTGTGGTCAAGCAAGGCTCAAATTCAGTTCAAATGTCCTCAAAGCTGGGGCACTTTTCTCTGTATTGTGAGGTCTTCCGACAATGGTGAACTTCCAGTGACAAGCCAGAAATGATACCCCGTGGCTCCACAAGACGTCTAGGATGTGAACAGAGGAGGGTGAAGGGTTGGCATCATAGACTTGCAGGGGATCTGTGGCCTCACTGAGAGGACACCCTCTCCCTACTGGGTTGTCATTGCCACAAATTCCTCCAACGTCCAAACCCAGCCCCTCACAGGTTTTGAGCCAGACAGGCCAAGGTAGGAAGAGGGCTAGACCTGCCCCTGGGAACATCCTTCCCTGTGCAGCTAGAGCAGCTTGGTGGAAGGACCCTGGCCAGACACTCAGGAGAGCAGACTCCAGTTCCACTCGTGTCTGATTCACATTGGGAGTGCCCCACTGCAGTGAGCTTTCCCTCCTCCTACAGTGGATGGGTGCCAGAGAGGAAAAGGATTCTTGACTATCTACGAAACCGTCCATGCTGCTTCCCCCTCAACCCCAGCTCCACAAAGACACCTGCCCCACTTAGTGCCAACCCAAACCTCTCCCTCTGCCACTCTGCCTCCTCCTCCCAGCCCTATGCCCTCTGTAACAATCTTCCAAAGACCCTGACCCACCATTTGCTGCTTTGTTCCCTCGTTAGCAGGGTGAGCACTGAAAATTCTGTTTGTAGGGGTCTGGGAGCTCCTGTTAGAATTCTTGGAGATGATGTAGGACTATGAGCTAATATATGTCATATATAGTCATGATGTAGGAGTGCTCCTCCCCTTGTCCCTTGTCATACCTATACACTCAAGGCTGAGCCTCTTTTTTTGCCCAAACAGGCCAGGATATGTGCCTGGGTACACAGTATCTATGAAGCTGAATAAAATCCCTCTTGCCAGAGGAATAGTCACTTACCCAAACATGGAGGAAAACCAAACAGATCCACTCGGCATGTTCCCTTGAGAGGGCCTCTGCTTCCAGATGACTCAGAGACCTGGGGCCAGCAGCACCCCAGCTCACCTCCCGGGGTGTCACATGATTGAGGGGACTATGCTAAAGAACTCTATGGTTGCTCCCAGCTCTGACACTATCTTACTGTAGACCGAAGAGCCCTCAGTGTCTGAGAGGAACAGTGTGGCTTTTGTGAAGCTCCAAACACTCCCCCACAGCTGTTCACAGAGCGGCAGAGATGGAAGGGGGTACCCCGAGGGAAGGGACCCTGCTTGTCGGAACTGCATTTGGGAACCACCGCCCATGTAAACGCCGACTTGCTGTGAGGAGCACCCACTAATTCTGAGAAGCTGTGGAGTCCCAACCCGGCTCAGCTTACATCTCTGTTGCTTGTGGGCTCTGCAGTCTCGGTCAAGTCTCTTCACCTCTGCCAGAGACTCCATTTCCACATGTGCCTCAGGGGAACAGAAAAACCTACCCTGTTAGGTCATTGCAGAGTTCAGTGAGATCCTAAACAGAGCACAAAGTGCCGTGCAGAGAGCCATGACTAAGCTTTCCCTACCCTTCCTCATACCTAAAAGCCCTCAGATTTAGATCTGCCCAGCTGGTTTCACTGAGGTGGAAAAGCAAATCCCTGATGAGGAAGGGGTCTTAATTCCAAGCACACCAAGGGCCCGCTGCATGAAGGGAGCTGGGGCTGCCGCAGCAGCTACAAGGATCTGAGAATGGTGGAGGCAGGGCCGGCCCCAGTGACGGCCCCAGTGACGGTCCACCCTGTCTCCTTGCTGGTCACATACAAGGGCTCAGTGATTGGGAAGCTTCCTGAGCAGTCCCCATTCCATTAGCCTTGTTCTTTGCCTCCCAGGAGCTCCTGACTTCCCCCTCAGCCACCAACAGTCACCAGCTGTGTGACCCGGCTTCTTAAAATGAGGGTGTGGGACCGGATGGCCCCTCTAGTCCTTTCCACTTTCATAATCTTTCTCAACTACAATTCTACAAGGTGAACTGGTATTTACTGATGCCCTAACCTTCTCCCCATCCCCTCCTCTCGGATACATGAAGGGGTTGCGGGGGGGGGGGGGGGGGGGGGGGGGGGGGGAGGGTGCACAGGGAGCCCAAAGGTTCTGAAAGTAGAGGGAAAAGGGCAGAGGCTGAGGCTTCATTATGCTAATTTAATTAGCTCTAATCTGCCCACAGCAGGGCCTTGAAGAAAGAGGCTTTTGTTTAAATTTCACATTTGGCAGGAAGTGGTCCTTCTCTTCCTCCCCCCTCTACCCCGCCCCCCCCACCCCCCAGTGGAGTTTAAGAGTCAAAAGCTCTAATTTCAGTCCTGGCTCTCACATCTAGCAGCGCTGGGGCTTCCTTTTCACACTTTTTGACCAACTCCATGATTTTTCCAGGAAAGAAATATGCCCCAGATGTCTGTCAGTAAAAGGAGAGTTTTATCTGCCCTTATAAAAGGGCGTCAGTAATTCACAGATTTCCCAAGAAGTGAGGGCCAAGGCGGCGGGGGCGGGGGGGGGGGGGGGTGACTTCTCTCCACTGATAAACCAAAGGTTTACCAAGCAACTTAACCCCCTCCCATGGGCAGGGAGCCTCCTACCTGTCTTAGAGGATAAGAAAAACAGAACTCTCCCTCCTGTTCATCCATTCAACCAATGCTCATGGAGAGGCACAGGAGAGGAGGGAGAGGGGAGTGCGGGGCAGGGTAGCAACTTGCTTCATGTCTCCCAGCCTGTTGGTGGTACAGCAAGCTGGAAATGTGATTCTCCAAAACCAAAAGGCCCTGGTTTGTAGCACTAGCTAATTTCCATGCTGTAAACTTCCCCACCATGGCCAATTTCCAGCTGTCAACAATGTTTAACAAGCAGTTTGCAAAATTCCTGAATATTTAAAAATCAGTTCTCTGAGAGCCTCCAGACTAGAAGCCATTTCTCCTGGCTCCTACTTGAGTGCTCTTTCTGCCTCATCTCTCTGCTTCCTGCCAGGAGAAGTAGATGTGGTATGGGGGCTGAAAGAGGAGCCTTCATGAAACCTAAATGAAGGATTGTTAACAGGTGTAGGGTTTCAGCCATGTTTCATTTTCTTCCACATTTGTTATTTTCCCAAATATCTTATGAGCACATAGTACCTTTGCAATCAGAACATACCTGAGTAATGAGTAATTTTTTAGTGAGCTGAGTAGAACGCTTTGCAATCACCTCCCCAACTCATTTCTGTCATTTTGTCTCCCTTGGGCATGACAGAGAGAGTTTCCTAAGAGCCCAACTTCCCTGGGGTAACAGAGAAGGTGCACCCAAGTTTAGCCGTTCACCTGAATCTGGTGCAGTCTTACCTGGAGGGCAAATTCATCCTCCCTTTGTTGTTCCAATTTCAGCAGCAATCGAGAAAATACAACTCCCTGTTAAGAGTCCATGAGCCGAGACTCTTAATCTCACCAAACAAACTGAGGGTTGTGTGTGCTTGCCCAGGGGTGCGATAGGGAGAGGGTGGTGGGGTTATGGACACTGGGGAGGGTATGTGCTATGGTGAGTGCTATGAAGTGTGTAAAGCTGGCAATTCACAGACCTGTACCCCTGGGGCTAATAATACATTATACGTTAATTAAAAAAAAAATTTAAAAGAAAAAAAAAGAGTCAATGAACCGTGCTCTGAAAAATCAAAGCCTCTTTGGCTATTAGATGACCTTGCCCCCCAATGGGCAGAGGTGGAAGCAGGCAATTGGACTGTACCAGAAACAACTGCTCCTTTTCCCTTGAGCCTTAGAGGAAGAGGTTTCCCCAGAAGAAGAGGCCTTCTACCCTCTTTGCCCCTAACCTGGGATTCAGGTGGTCTTACCTCAGTGCTGGGACAGAGGCCTGGCCTGGCACAGGGGCTTGGGCCCGCTTAAGGAGGCCAGTTCATTTCAGCTGGGCTCCTGGATTTCACTGCTTCTCTCTGGGCTGCTGGCCGCAAAGCTCCACACAGCTGGCTCTACCTTGCCTGCAGAGGAAAAAAAACCACAGGCACATAAAGAAAAGTTGCAGACAGAGCTCCAGAAGCAGGAATATTAATACATGCAGAAGGGTTAGCACCCTTCCTCCTCCCACTCCCCGCCCTGGTCACTCCTGACACTTGGGAGCCCCTTCCAGAAGGAGAGCCCCACCTGAAAAGAGCCGGCCGCTTTTCCAGGGCTCAAGCCACCCATCTCTTTGCCCAGACCTACCCCTTCTGGGGCTGAGCGATTTCAGTGAGCTGTAGGTGAAGCGAAGCAAACTCTACCATGGCCCCTTAATCCTCTGCTACTTGCTGTTCTTACTAAGAAAAGCAAGAAAAAGAAAACTACAGTTCTGGCCCCAAGTTTCATGTTTAGATATGGCTTATGGATAGCTGATTTCAATCATCAAATACTGCACCCTTGTCCCATCTCCCTTTGACCGACAGCATGGTGTGTGCAAATGTGAATTGGAGTTCTGATTTACTTTGAGAGCATTTTTAACGGAAACTGAGGTTTCAACCCCTATTATTGTTATAGCTATCTGGGTGGATGCCATTGGTTTTGAAAGTGACTGTTAGTCTTCCAAGTGTCAAAGAAATTGATGAACAATCTAGAAATGTTAGAAACTAAAGTTAACAACAGAAGGAAAAAAACTACCTGTTCTTCCCTCTCCAAGATAACCACATATAACACACCCTTCCTGGTTTTCTTTGGTGATCTGGAGTTTTTACCAAGATGCACTAAAGCGAGGTAAGGCTTAGCACCATGTTGTCGGCGGCCTTTCACAGGGGTCACGGAACCCGCCCCTCGGTGGCAGGACCAGAACTCTCACCCCACCCCTGGGCCGTCACCAATGTTTTTTTGGTAATTACAAATAGTCCTTAAGACTAAATCTTTGGGGAAATCCATGGTTATTTCCTTAAGACCCAGTCAAAGAGTTTCCAAATGCCTCAGCCCTGGCCTGCTGCCTCCAGGATTTGGGTGCCTTATAAACCACTCCGGGCACTGGCGAGAGGCCAGGACCTGGCCTCCCTTCCCTCCCCTCCGCCCAACCCCTCCCTCCCCCACATCCTCCTTCACCGCAAGTGTAACATTCAGTGCAAATGAGCACCCGGTGCCAGCACATTCAGCACACTTGTCCTGTGCTGAATGTTCAGCTCAGCCCAAGTGTAAGCCCTGATGATTAAACGAGCTTCCCCTAATCAAGCTTGGGGAGGGGGTGCGCAGGAAGGAACTGGAAGGGGGAAAGGTGAGAAAGCCCTGCGGAACAGAGAGGAGAAGTAACACACAAGTGTGGTGTCTAGGAGGAAGAGACCCTGGGATGTCATGAGAAACAACAGTGTGGCTATGAGAGTGAAGACTCTAAGAGGAAGTCCCACCAGACGAAAGCGAGAATGAAGTGAGCCACTGAGACTATGGAAATGTCAAGGTCTTGCAAAGATTCGGGGTGAGCAGAGCCAAGGACAGAGGCATCAGGGGATGTGAGAAAATAAAGTCACTAGCAGCTTTTGGGTGCTTTGCTGCTGTCTACAGTTGATGTCTACAAAACACCAGGAACCAGAGTCACAGTCACAGTGCAGGGACTGGGGCAGGCTGGGAAGAGATCTCTAGGGGAAATGCAGCTCGGCTGGTGACCACCTGGGAATGTGCCCGTAACCAGCCTTCCCCAGAGAACGGGAGCAAGGCACTCCAGGGGCTGAGGTACTAGGAGCTGCTGATGCACCTGTCCCTGTAACAGAAGAGAGGCCCCCTCTCTCCATCTCTCTCTAGCTAGCCTTCCTCATCCCTCCTTTGGCTCCAGCCCAAACCTCCAGTGAGACATGGATAGTTCACCACACAATCTGTCTAAACAGACTTCATGGATTTCTGTGGCCCTGTGACCCAGGCAAAGACGCTGGGAAGCCAAGCCTCATGCCCTCTCCCAGCTGACTAGCACCCCTGCCCCCACACCACCCCACACACCTTACACTCCAGCCGCAGCAACCTGCAGAGGTTCCATTTATGCTTTTTAAATCCTTTAGCAGATGGCTTGCAGAGCTCCCATATTACTCAAATAGGCAAGTCATTCTACCTGTCTCCCTGCTACCCAACCCATACTCACACGTGGGGCCTCCCCTGATGGACAAAGGGTGGAACTTGCACTTAAAAGCAACTCATCCAAATAAGGGAGCTGGACCAGATACTTTCAAAATTGCAACTGTGAAGAAAGACTACAGTCAGCTAGTGGTGGATGCTCGAGCTTCAAGGGAGAGTAGTAGGGTGCTAGAAGAAATGAATGTTAAGCACAAGATCAAGTGATGGGGCCACGGGGCCCTGCAGAAGGAGAGGAAGTTGGCCCACAAAGAGAGCAGGGCAGAGGCACACAGGAAACTGTGCAGCCCCAGAGAGAGCAAATGCTTGGTGATGTTCTAGAAACTGCAAAACTCATCTGTACTTCCTCTTTTTTCTTCCTATAAGCATTCCCTGAGTCCCTTCCAGAAACCTCTGAAGAGCTAGGCTCAGAGCAACTCTGGGGTCCCAGCTGGCTCCAGCTCACTGAAGTCTTCCAGGGCCAGGACTGAGAGCTCCTCAGCTCTCCCACCATCACCCAGTGCATGGCTTTGGGGTTGGGCTTTGGCCATCCATTGTGGCTGCTCAAAAGCCTGTTTGTCTCTCTTTTTTTTTTTTCTTAACTTCCTTCCCAAGTTTATGGCTGGATTTTTGACAGATGAGGCAACTTGATGGGGCAGTCTTGGATTGCAAGTACAACTTGTACTTTGCAGAAACATAAGAAATAAACAATAACAGAGCTGTAATTACAGACGATAGATTTTTCTATAACACAGTTTTGCTATTAAGTGGCTTATATTTACCCCTCCTATCACCCCACCAGTGTGACCCACTCGGCTGACCACAGAGGACCCTTGCATTTCCTTGCCCCTGAGCCACCTATATACTCGTGTGCTTCCTTGCAGTGTTCATACAGCACCCACTAAACTGATGGCCCCTGTAATCTGGGTGTCTTCTGCTCCCTGACTTCCCTCCAATTCCACCAGGGTCACTGGCTTGACATCTAGCTTTGGCTTCACCACTTGTCTCCCACGGCCTAACCAGCTGGCAAAGCTGTACTCCATGCCTTCTGCGTGCTTGGGGCCTGTTCTCTGCCCCATCAATTTCTGCCCCTATTCCCTCACCTGACAGCCTCTGACAGCTCCTAGCTAAGGCCTTCTGGCAGTCCCTGAAGCATCAGAAGAACATCCTAAGGAAGAAAGCAGATAAATGAGAGGCCGCCTTACTCGCTCACGCTTCATGTAGGTGTTTCCTTCAGATACACAAGGTGTGGGTGCTGATCACAGACCAGAGCCAGGACAGACAGCCCACCAAGACCCAAAGAACCCAAAGAAGCTCATAAAATGAGCCAAGCACATACACCAGGAGAATTTCATGGCCCAGCATCCCCTGATATAAGCATCCCCCAAATGAGGACCATTACCAACGGTTTTGGCTTTGAGTCAGAGAATGGGTCAGCCTATCCCAAGCATAGGGCTCGGGCCCCAGGTCCCTGGTTTAAATGAACCATCACCGTAAGGCACACAGGAGCCTTGGGGTAACAGATAACCCTGTGAATCCTGATTCCATGATTCCGCATTATCTGGAATGTGAGCGACTGCTCTGATTGTTTGGATATGGACTCTAAATTGGCTAAGAGCTCTTATCGATCCTTGTACATAAAACTTTCCAGGGTCTGGGTCTCTACAAATTTGCTGAGCTCTATAGTCAGATCAGAAGACACTGCACCAAAAATACAGTAAGAATTTCTGCTAAAATCAAAAGACTTCCTGAATTATTTCTGCCTTCCCCTTCCTTGTGAGCTCTTGTTTCTTCTGGAAAGTTCATCCGTAGGGCCCAGACCCAATATTATAGGGCTTCTGTACCAGACCAAGGGCTAACCACAGTGTTCCTTTATTTTTTTTTAAATTTAAATGTTTTTGGCAACTACTGTGTGCCAGGCACTTAATATACTAAATTATTCATTTATTCCTCATACAATCCTATGAGGCAAGGAGTGTTTTCTCCATTTTCAGACGAGGAAAAGGGCTTAAGTAACTAGTCAGGGCCCAAAGCTGGGAACTGACAAGGCCAGAATTCTACACTCTGGCCGGCCTCCCCAAGGCCTTCTTCTGCCAGTGTTTGGACAGAACTCCGCCAAGCTTTCTCAACAAAAGCGAAATTAAAAAGGAGTTCAACACTGAATACATGGGCTCTGACAAGACAAGAAATGGTGTAAAGAATGTATTTCCAGAGAAACAGAAAAAGGAAGCTCTTCTACCACTGCCGTATGTAAAACACCCAAAGAGGGGAGCTCCTGCTCATTTCTTTGACTGTGTTGTTAACATGTTGTCGGCGACAAACAATTCTTTGGTTTTGACTCTGCCTATTTGAGCTGCCAGCCTGGACATACACGGAGACATATAAGCCCTTTCCACAGTCAGAGCCATACACATACATGATTCTAGGCCCTGCCCTGATCCTGCAGACCCCTAACCTCGGATGCCCAAATGCAATGACTTTTAGCTCTTTGATCTAATTCTAGAAGGATGGCTGTGTATCAAAATAGCATATTTACATGGCTTTTTTGTTGTTGTTCAATGTTAGATATTATTCATTACTTCCTACTATGGAAAATGAGAATTTAGCTTGCTTTTAACCACCATCCCACATGCCTCTTCTACTTCTAATATAGTTGAACAGTTTTTTTCATTAAGTCAACACTAGATGTTACATTAGTATGACCAGACAAATGATTGTTCACAGGCAAGCTCTGTGGTGTGCTATATGGTTCATTCCTTTCGTGTATATTCCTTGTCATTTCTGGAGTCCATTCGTGTCTCTCTTATTTATTAGCTCCGTCTTCTACATATCTATCACTAATTTAGCCTCAAGTTTCCAACTTTTTTTTTCCTTGAAGCTCTCCCTTCTGGAATCTTCTGTCCTCCTATTCCAACCTGAGCAGCTTGCTCTCCAGACTTCAAGGAAGGCTCCTATTCTTCTGCCTTAATTTACCCATCCCCAATTTTGAAGGAACATATCTTGAGTCGCTTCCTCAGAAAGGATATGTGGGAGGTACAATAATTGAAGTTTCTTATCTGAGAATGCCATTCTCAGATATCATTCTTCCATCACATCTGATTAATACTTTTTGTGAATATAAAGGTTTTTTTCTTCAAGATTTTATTCATCTATTTGACAGACAGAGATTACAAGTAGGCAGAGAGGCAGGCAGAGAGAGAGGAGGAAGCAGGCTCCCCGCCGAACAGAGAGCCCGATGCAGGGCTCAATCCCAGGACCCTGGAATCATGACCCGAGCGGAAGGCAGAGGCTCTAACCCACTGAGCCACCCAGGCGCCCCAGTGAATATAAATTCTTGATTGGAGATAAATCCTTCTCAGAACTTTAAAGGTATGGCTCCATTGCCTTCTAGCTTCCAGTGCTGTCATAGAATCAGATTTCTATTCTTCTATGTAATAGTTTAAGATTTGTTTTTTTCCCTCATGTCTTCAAGCTTTGCTTCTGGTTTCTGTGGGGTTTTTTTCCACAATGATGTGCTTTGATGTGTGTCTTTTTTCATTCATAGCACTGGGCACGCAAGTGAGTTTTTTCATCTAGAAGCCTATGTTCCTCAGTTCTCAAAATCTTCCTTGTATTATTTCTTTAATAAATGTTCCCTTCCATTCTATTCTTTTTTTTCCCTATTCTATCTATTCTTTTTTTTTTGTATGTCCTCCTATTCAGAAGTCGATCTTCTTAGAATGATCCTTTCTTATTTTCATTGCATAGCCCCCCCCCCTTTTTTTTGTTTCTAACCTTTCTCCAAGGCTTCAACGTTATATTCCAAACCCTGTACTGATTCATTGATTTCTATCATACTTTTAATTTCCAGGGGTTTTTTTCTTATTCTCTGAATACTCCTTTTGTGGCACACTGTCTTTATTACTGTGCTACCTTGTCTTGCCTCTAGGACACCAGTAATCCTAATTTTTGTGAAGTTTGCTTCTCTCCCTGAACTGTCTCTATTTCTTGAGAGTTTCTTTTCATGTGGTCGTTGTTTGTCCTTTTTGGTTTCTGTGTTTTATGTTTCAAACTCTTCTCAAATATCTGGAGATACTTACTGGTCTTTTTAAATTCAAAAGTGAGACACTAAAGGTTGACCAGAAGCCCCACGTACAGGCAGAGCTTGCTGGGCCGGTGGCTTGCAGGGTTACCGAGGGTTGAGAGTAATCCCACCATTTTCTTTAAGGAACTCTAAATATCAATATCTAAAGGCCTTTTCCTTTTCTCTTGGGCTGTTAAGTGTATGCAGAGAGACCTCTCTAAGCTTGTGACTAGAGAAAAGGGGAGATAACCAACCCTAGCTTCCAGTCACTGTGGTAACCACCATAAAAACAAAGTTGGGGAGAGATGGTTTCACTGTTCAATATGTAGGCTTTTATTCATTCCCTGTTATAAAAAGGCATCTCACGCATGCCCTTCTCAGGTTGACCTGCTCTCCCTGATCTTAATCAGGTCTTAAAGTTGAGTTTCTGCCTGGAAAGATCCTCAAGAGAAGTTTTAGTGACCAGGAAAAGAAAAAATTAAAAAAACAGCTGGTTTTCCAGGCAGAGTTTCAAAGGCCAGACCTTTAGGCAAGCATTAACACAGTTTCATAATCACTTATCAGGCATCTCTGAGGCCTGCTAAGTGTTGAGATTCGGAATGCTTCATACTGCGGAAAAGCGATTTGTGCCCCCCGCTGCCTATGGCCTAACACCTGCAGCCCGGGCAGGCCAGCTCCTCATAATGATACAGATTAATATTTCTGCCACAGGAAAAATACGTGTTTATACAAAGTAGGTTAAGGATTTATAAACAGCCTCACATGAGTCCGGGACAGGTTTTGCCACCAAACAGGTTAAAAATAAAACAGCTTTTCACAGATTTTTTTTTGATTTGGAAATCAGAGATGGTGTGTGCACATCGTGTCGTACGTACCTCCTACACCTCCAGTCACACTTGGGGCATTTTCACAGGGATTTTGTCACTCTGTGGGTCTGCCTGCTTGCAGTGAGAGGTGGAAAAAATGAGGCAAGTTGGAATGTGGGGGTGTGGGGATGCCGGGTTCAATAGCAAGAGCACCTAGTGGCATAGTCCCTTGGGAATTGTGTGTTCTGGTTCTAGCAAGCTCTGTTACTTTGAAAAAGTTACTTACCCTCCCTCCCCGAGGCTTGATGTCCTCATCTATAAATTGTGGGTAATTCCAATGAATTCTGAAGTATTTTCATGAGGGTTGCTAAATTCAGCCACCATTTTCCAAGGCATTGCTCTGGGTCCTTGGAAAAGAGTTACAAATGAAAGAGATAAAGTTCCTGCCCTGGTAGAAATAACTTCTCAGTGTGAAGAGACACAGAGTAAAAGTAAGTCAGGTGACCACATATGCCGCTGAAGAACAACAGGCAGGATAAAGGGGAGAGAGCCAAGGGGATGAGGGAGGAGGCTGGCACCAGATTATCCTATACAAGGTGGTCAGAATGACATTTCAAATAAGATGACGGTTAGTTAGAAACCTGAAGGAAAAGAAGGGGAACACAATGAGAATGTATGAAGAAGGAAAGGTGTTCCAACTGAGTGGAACAGCAGTGCAAAGGCTCTGAGGGGGAAAAAAGTGCTTTATGTTTAAGGGACATGAAGTAAGACAGAATGAAGAGGTAGAAAATTGTAGAAGCTGAAGTCTGTGAGGACCTGAGGACTGAATCATGCAGAACCTTGTAGACCTTTCTAAGAACTTTGGCTCTGAGTGAAATGGGGAGCCCTATCAGTTTCTGACCAGAAAAATGACATGATACTACATCTTTCAACACAATCATTCTAGTTACTGTTTTGAGGAGACCATAGGAGGAGGAATGCAAACAGAAGGAACAGTTACAACACTATTCCAGGAAATAAAAGCAAAGATTGAGCTTTCCTGGGCCAGCGTGAATTTAGTGGATCAAACAAGTAGTCAGTTCCTTGATTTACTTTGTAAGTACAGCTGACATGGTTTGCTGATAGCCTGGATGCAGCATGAGGAAAGGACAGTCAAGAGTGACTCCATCGTCTGAAGTCCTAGCAACTGGAAAGATGAAGTTTTCATCTCCTAAAGTGGGGATGGCTGTGTTCTTTCTTCCTTTCTTTTTTAAGATTTTATTTACTTATTTATTTGAGAGACAGAATGAGGGAGGGAGAAAGAGCACATGAGCAGGGGCAGAGGGAGACGGAGAAACAGGGCTCTCCGTCCTGGGATCATGCCCTGAGCTGAAGGCAGATGCTTAACTGACTGAGCCACCTAGGCCCCCCAGGGATGGTGGTTTTCAAGGGAAAAGCAGTTCAGTGTTGGACCTGCCGTCATTTTGATGTTTATTTGACACCCAAGGAAATATGGTGACTGAATTTAAGAGTATGGTGTTCAGGGAAAGGTCTGCAATGGAGCTATAACTTGAGAGTTGTTGGCGAGGGGAGAGAGAAGAGGTCAAGTCCAAGGGCTGCTCCTTGAGGTGCTCCAAAGTGAACAAGTAAAGATGAGTCGACAAAAGAAACAGAGGAGAAGCCAGTGACAGAAGAGGAGAACCAAAAGGTGCGCTATTCCAGAAGCCAAGAGAAAACACTTTTTCAAGAGAAATGGACTAGGCAACCATATCAAACTTTACTTGATAAATCAAGATAAGGACTGAGATTTGACGATTGGGATTGACAATATGGAGGTCACTGGTGAACCCGACAGGTGTGCTTTTTGTGGAGTGATGGAGGCAAAGCACTGATTCAACTGGGCTTAAATCATGAGAGAAGAACTACAGGGAGCAAATGATTCTTTCAAGGAACAAAGAAATGAGGCAGCAGCTGGCGGGGTAGATGAGATCGGGGAAGGAAGTGCATGTGCATATGCGTGTGGGTGGGTTTCAGTGGGAGAAAAACAACAGCTACAGATAGACAGATGGGGCAGGCAGATGGGAATGGTCCAGCAGAGAGACAGAAACATTGGAAAGAGAAGGGAATATTGCTGGAGTCAAGTCCTTAATTAAGTAAGGGAACAGGACACAGTAAATGAGTGGAGGGGTTGGTCTTAAAGGAGCAGAAATAACTCCTCATCCACAGTCACAGGCAGAAAGCAGAATTTATGGGCATACATTTGGTGGCAGAAAGGTGTGAAAGTTCTCTGGCTGCCTTTACTTTCTCAGCTAAGTGGGAAACAAGGTTCTGACTGAGAGTAAGGAAGAGAGAAGAGGCACTAAAGGTTTGAAGACCGAGAAAGAGGTGTGAGCAGTCACCTGGATTAGAAAGAAGGGCAGTGGTTTCTCAGCCAAGACTGCCCATTGGAATCAACCGCCGAGCTTTAAAAAAGTACTGAGGTCCAGGTCCGCTCCGTGAAGACTTTGAATTCATTCATTGTAGATGGCATTCAGGCAGCAGCACCTGCCTCCCCTTGTATGTTATGACCTCCCCCAGTAATGTTAATGGAAGCCAGAGTTGAGAACCACCGGAGCCATGGCGTGAAGATAACCTGACAACGCCCAAGTCCACTTCAGGATGGTGGTCACGAATTAGAGCGGGAGCTGTCAGGACAGCCGCCTGCTTCTCTACCGTCGCATTCAGCCGTGGGCCTCAGGCTTGGCCGGGACCGTGAGCTGGAGGGAACCAGGGTTATGTGAGACCCCTGTAAGGGGCACATCCTAAGAGTCCAGTAAATGGAAGCTTCTGTTTATTTTTATCACCAGCAAAGTGACATAAACTATCCTTGTAGCAAATATCAAATATAATTCTGTTTTGATCTCATCCAAATGATTCACCCGATTGTATCTACCACAGGGTTTTGAAGTTATCTGCAAATAACTGAAATCACAGATGTCTATCCTGAAATGTTAAGGAGGTGTCCTGTGGTTCTTTGTGACACTGAGCGCTAATTCAGGATCACTGGAATTCACCGGCCACCCCTCCCGCCCAGCCTCCCCCGAGTCCTAATGTGATAACAACAGCTCTGTGCCAAACTTTGGTGAAGCCTGCACTTTAGAGGTTCCCATATTTGCAACTCCTGTCTGGTGATGTGCTACTCCCTCTGGGGAGGTCCACCCTTGATTCTAGCGCTGAGCCTGGAGAGATCTCTGTGATGACACATGCCATCTCAACACCCCATCCCTGAGCCAGTCTTGGCTAGGACCCTGTCCATGTCTACCCAAATGCTGGAAAAAGACTGCAGACTCTCTCCTGAGCCTAAACTGTGAGAGCTTGAATGCCAGCAGAGGGCAGAAGGCCTGGGGGCTCCCCTGCTGGTCCCCCAGTGTTCCCCACTGTCAACGCCTACCCACCCTTATCAGTGGATTTCATGCCAAATCTCAGGTGTGAAGGTCCTTCTACCCTACCCAACTGCCCAGGTAAACCCCCCCATGGCGATCTTACCTGCTCCTCCCCCCACCCCACCCCCCCGTCCCTGCCTCTTGCTCCAGTAGTAATTCCTGCAGCTCCCATTCATCTGTGTCCTGATTCTGTACCCACCTCTCCTCCAAGACTGGACCTCACAGAGCTTCCTATCCGCAGTGCCTAGCACAGTGTCAGACCCGTGGGGCAGCCAATAACTGAAAATCACGATGACATTAAAAACAGCCACCATTTATTAGCACTAATTACGTGCTGGGACGAGGTTAGGCGCTACGCAGGACTCCCACCAATGCTACGAGGTAGCAGTGATTAATACAGACGACAGATGAGACACCGAGGGTCAGAGAAGGTGAGTTCCCGAGTTCATACAGGGCAGTAAGTGGCCAGAAGAAGAACAAGAAGAAAAAGAAGAAGTAGAGGCATATGTGGAATTAAACCCGAGTTTATCTGGCTGCAAAGCATGTGGTGTTTTCACATTATAAGGCTTTCTGAGAAAGAGTACCCTGCAGATGGCAACGGGCAAGTCAGGGAGTTGCCTTCCAACCCCCACTCTGGGCGTCACCCGGACCATCTGGGAGATAAGAGGAGGACTCATTTTCATCCATCTCCTCCTTACTTGATCTTTCCTCTCCTCCCGATTTATGGGCAGAATAAAATGTTCCTTGTGCAGGGCAAAAAAGAAACCGCCACAAGCCTCTGGCAGAAAGCATCTTCTGAGGATTTATTCCTCACAGGGTCATTAACCATCCCCACCTTGGCGGGGCCGGCATCCTCCCAAACACAGTACAACTGACTGAGGCTGTCTGCTGGATAAATGAAGGCCCCACCCAAGTGCTTTTGTCAGAGCTTCCTCACTGCCCTGCCCCCCTCACCTGGGATGAATCCCTATGATCCTGGTTTCCAACAGGATAAGAAAAAGAAGAGCAAGGTCCTAATCCTGACTCCATCCGCCCGGGGGCTCAGCTCCACGGATCAGTCCAGAGAATATTTCCTATTTCATCTTGCTGCTTGGATCTCACTTCCGAGGCCAGAAGTGACTGGTGAAAAAGGATGGCCTGAGTGTTCCCCACCCTGGGCTCCTGCCTCTCCCACTGTGCTCTCACACCTTGACCTTCCCTAGAGAGCACCTGCTCACGCTCACTGGGGTTGACAGTGCCCTGGTTCAGTGGGCAGAGGGCGAGCCCGGGGAGGTCTGGGCACTGTGCTGGGCTTGGGCTGTGATGGGAACCCAGTCAGCATCCTGCCATCCAAGGGGCCGCTGTCTAACACAGCTGACTTCGTGGAACACAGGAGTACAGTGTCCAAGATGAAACGTCTTCTCTTTGCTATAGGGGCCAGCAACTAGAGGCGCCCATCCTGTGCTAATGCAGAGCTAAAAGTCCTTTGTCAGCATAGCAGAGAGACCAGCAGGATGAAGAAACTGGTTTCTTCAGTTAGCAGTTAGGAGTAGCTTGGTTCTCACTAAAACCATCCTATCACCCCACACACAACATGCACAACAGGGCTTTTGGACATCCCCCCCCACCCCCGACCCCAGTGGCATGGTAAGTCCCAGTCCAGACCCTTGAACAGTCCCAATCCTTCCTGGTGCACATGTGAGTTGCCTCAGGCCACAACAGCTCAGTCCTGAAGTCTGGCTGCCAGCCCACACTGATGGATTGTGTTAGAGACCAATTTCTCGAGGCCAAGGCCCTGCCTTGTTCTCATCAGCACTCCTGAAAAGTAAAGCCTATTCCAGAGGACCCTGGCATCTCTGTCCCTCCTATCCCTTTTCCAGACCATGGGCCTCTCCCAGACAGACATGGCAGGGGCCTGCTCCCCTGGCAGCTCTGGCATTCCTTCCCGTGGCCCGGCATGTCTAGGACACCCTCCTCTGCCCAGGAGAGCTCCCCACACTGTTCCCAGCAGTCCCAACTCAGCTCTCACCCAGACTTTGCCAGCAACCAGGAAGGCAGGCAGGAGTCCTCCCTCGGCTGGCAATGGGAGAGACCCAGACAGTGGACCTGCCCCCTCCCTGTCCACCGCCTCCCCTCATAGTCCCCAGCTGCTTGTCTGAGTCAGGAGACCACAGTTTCTTGCCCAGTGACCAAGCAGTTTGTTGCAAGCCTTCAGGGAGCAGGTCCGTGACTGTGGGAGTTTTTATGGACACCTGTGGATGCGCCAGCAAACTTACTTATTTCTGTAAGTTCTCAGAAGGGCAAGGGGCATGCCAGCAATAACAAACCCTTCTGTGTGGTTCTCTTATTCCTTATCATCTTTCCACATCTATGATCTCATTTGAACATAAAAACAAATCTGAGGGTAGGCAGCCCTACAATTATTATCCCCTTTTATGGATCAGGAAATTACGGTTAGGATTAAGTAGCTTGAGGCTAGCACAGCTACAGTCTGGACCACAATTAGGCTCTTATATTTGCCTAAAACTTAGATGGAAAAGAGATTTCTATTTCATAAGTCTCTATGTAGGTAAAATTTATATAAAGTTGGGTTATCTAGAAAGTCTATCTATTAAAAATTTTTTTAATATTTATTTGTATTTCTATATTTTATGTTGCCCAAGGGTGGCACTTCCGGTCTTCTGTGCACCACAAATCACAGCACGATAGAAAAACTACGGACTTAGGCATGCAGGCAGCTCCAGGGGTTCAAGCCACTGTCTCCCATTGTGCAACTTTAGGCAAATAAATCTCTCTCAACCTCAAGTTTCCCCATCTGTACCATAGGGATAATTATGTTCATTCTATAATAGGGCTGTTGGGCAGCCTAGAGATACGGTGCGTCATACCTGGCACGCTGGGCACACTTAATGAACAGTGGCTACTCTTTCGTCCATCCTTTGTCCTCCAACCACCACCAATTACTCAGGGCTACCCTGACCTTCACTGCTCCAAGCTCGTGCTCTGGCTCCCTGCTAGGCCAGGGATGCTCTTCTCCCATTCCCCACCCATCAAAGCTCTCCCTATTCTTCAGCATCCAGTTCAAACTCTGTCTCCTTGGTGAAACCTTCCCCTTCATCCTCTGGGCCCTGCCACCCACTGGGTCATTTGGTTTACAGTGTCTCATTCTGCCTAGAGTTCAGTGTTCATGTAACTGACTCGTCAAACTTCCCACAAAAAGACAATGTCTTGTTCATGCATTACATCTCCCACCTGCTCTCCACAACCTGAGCATCGGTATTTAACAATACCTTTTTTTTTTTTTTTTTAAGATTTTATTTATTTGAGGTGGCTCAGTTGTTAAGCGTCTGCCTTCGGCTCAGGTCATGATGCCAGGATCCTGGGATGGAGCCCTGCATTGGGCTCCCTGCTCAGCGGGCAGCCTGCTTCTCCCCCTCCCGCTCCCCCTGCTTGTGTTCCCTCTCTCACTGCGTCTCTCTCTGTCAAATAAATAAACAAAATCTTAAAATATATATATGTATGTATATATACATATATATTTTTTATTTATTTAAGTGGGAGAGACAGGGAGGGAGTGTGAGTAGGGGGAGGGGTAGACAGAGAGGGACAAGCAGACTCTGTGCTGTGTTGAGCAAGGAGCCCCAGGAGGGCTCAATCTCAAGACCCTGAGATCACAACCTGAGGCTGAAACCAAGAGTTGGACCCCTATCTGACTGAGCCACCCAGGCACCCCAACAATACCTTTGATAGCTTAACACAAAATTGCATAAAACTGAAAGCCACCCAATATCCCACCATCCAGAATAAAAAAGAAAAGAAAAGGAAAGAAAAAGATTAATATCATTCTTTGCATGTCTCTACATTTACACGTAGATAGAAGCGTGGAGGAGGACAGAATGCATGAAACAAGGATGGCTGGAGGAGCTTGATAAAATAGCTATTTTTTATTTTTACATTATATTTTATTTCCATTCTACCAAAAAGTAAAATTTTTAAAAAGCTTTACTTCTCATAACTGTTTCTCCACCAAAACAGATATTATTTTCCTTAAAGATCCCTCCCAGTTTAAGAAAAGAATGAGTTGAAAGGTTGGAGCCGTGACTTTTCTCTTTCGACTGTATGAGACGGGGAAAGTTAGCACATATGCGTGCTCCCACGTCCCAGCCTCCATCCTCCCTCACCTTCTTGCTACTTCTCACATTCCACTCCTTCGCCTTCCTGCCCACCCTTGCTTCACTTCTCTCTGTCTGAGTGGATTAAGGGCTCACTACCCCTTTTCTTTAAAGTAAATAAATAATCATAAAAAAAACAAAAAGGAGGGACCTCACCAATTGACCCTTAACCATGCCTTCCTAAGTGCACCTCATCCTTTCCATCCACAAATAGGTATTCCCACAAAGGGCTCCTATGTGCTACATCCCTGAGTTCCTGCACGCATGAGAACTGGCCACCTGCCTTATGCTTAGGGAATGAGTTACGTCAGTGCAGAAGTCTTCAGTCACACTGCCTTTCCCTCAGAACCCTGTGAACATTTCTTCATGTTCTCAAGTTTTCTCCTGCTGCTGACCAAGCCAGAGGCCAAGAGGACTTTTTGCTCTGTGCAGAGACAAATGGCTCCCAATACCCATTTTCCTCCTCTTCCTTTTTGTTATAGAACACCTTCCCGAAACTGGAGTTTTCAGTGGGTGCCCAGCTCCCCAGCTGGAGATGTTCTCCCAGCCTCCTTTACACTCAGGTGTGTCCACGCTTTGGCCAACAGACTATGAGCAGAAGTGACATGTGTCTCTGTGGATGCCCCAATTACCGTTCTGAGATATCACTTCCGGAGGACTCTCTGATTTTCTCTGATTAATTTCCTTATTGTTCTTGGCATCCACTGTGATTCTACTCAAGCCTTTCCTCTCAAATTTAGTTTTCATTGTGTGTTGCTTTGTTCCTTCATTAACTTTTCCATAGCGATGTATCTCATTTGTTCCTTATTCTTTATTTCATTCCATAGTTTGATCATCTTATCTCTGAGATCTCTATTATTTTTCAAAAAAACTTTGTTTGAATGCTTGAACGGATATTGTCTCTCCAACCCAAGAGCCAACTCCAAGCCAGAAATTAGCTTGGGAGTTGGGGAGAATAGGCCAATGGGATCCCATTTTTCACTGGTTAGGACAGAATAATTTTACTCATAGGTCATCTGTGAGTCATCCACCTTCCTTATTCTACTCATTCTTAAAGGAGCAGCACAAGAGCCCCCTATTCCAGATGCTTCCATCCCAGACTGATTGCTCCTTCTCCAGTCCCCAAGGGTTTATTGGAACTAAACATTCACAGGCAATGCTTGGGCTACTAAGTAAAACTGGAACTTTTGAGAAAGGGCATGAATCTTCATCTCCCTTTTTGTACATGGTTAGGCACACAAAGGTTTTCCTCGAAGACTTCTGGGGAACTGACTTTCTGAATGAAAAGGAGGGCAAAACCTAGAACCAATACTCAGAGGTAGCCTTCAACACCAGTCCCACCAGTTCCAATTTCACTACATTGGAAAACACCATGATGCCGATGGAAGGAAGAAGATTCAGCAGGATTGTTACCCTTAAAAGATCAAAAGAGAAGGAACAAGCACCTTACCAGCAAGCCAGACCTTCCCAACCTGCCTCTGCAGGTACTGTTGTGGGAGCTGATTAGGCCTACATTCAAGTACAAGCACCTCAATTCATTCCCTCGCTGACTTTGAGCAAGTCGCTGAACTTCCTTCAGCCTTTGATTCCTCACCTACTAAATGGAGATAATAGTACAAAGCCCAAATAGGGAGGTTATGAAAATTATAGATAATGCCTGAAATGGTCCAGCTCCATCCCCACCACCTGCTTTATGAGCTCCTTTCCAGGATCACCAACCTATTAGTTGTTCCCCCCACAACCAGTGAGCCATTTTTCACCCCACACCTTTGCTCCCTTAGCCCCTTCTTCAAATGCCCTTTCCCTGGAGGTTAATGGTCACTGCCCTCCAAGACACAGCTTAGGTGCCCCCGACTCCAGAAAGCTTTCTCAGACTCACTATACCTTCTTCACCACTTCATAATATTTATCATACAATATTATAATTAACACCTTCATGTCCTCCTTCAACCAAGCTCCTGAAGAACAGAACTGTGGGAATGTTTGGGTCTCTGTTCTAAAAATACACATTGTACAGAGGCTACCGCACACATTTGATGTTTGTTGAATGAACAAAGCAAGGACTCTGAGAAGAGGAAAAGGGTGACACAGGAAGTCTGTCGGTCACTGACCTCCAAGGCCCTGCTCATTACACTGAATGTGTGTGTGTGCGCTATCTACAACATGGGCTCTTTATGTAAATATTTCTAATGTCATGCACAATGACTAGCACATAATAGGCACTCAATAAATATTTGGTGAATAAATTAATGTCAAATAAACTTCAAAAGAGAAGAAACTGTTTAAGAGCCTAGAACCACAGGTGCAAGATAAGGCCTTCACAATGCCTCTGAGTCGCATTTATGAGCTAAAGGCACTCGAGGGAGCCGGGCAGTGGTAACCGCCAATCTGTGGCCCCACTCACCACCAGTGTGTTTATGCCCAGTCATAACCAGATAATGAGTCAGGTGGATCTCCCAGCTTTAAAGGGCAAGCAAAAAGTTTTTAAAAAGGGCAAACCAGGCTTGACACAAACTCTTACCAAAAAGGGGAATAAGCAAATGCTATCCACACATGACTCTCTCATGAATTCTTTCCTTCATATGTTCTCAGGGGAAAGACAGAAAACTTCCATCGGCACCTCTAGGGAGAAATTCAGCCAAGCCTCCAGTGAACCTAAGAATGAACCACTTCTCAGATTCAAAAGACGTAGAATTCTTAGCAGTGAAAAAACCAGTAACGTAACACAGAGAAAAAGCTATGTCCCATGCCAGCCTAAGTCCTTAGCCACAGTGAATCTTTGGGTGAGTCTCTATCTCACTCTGAAGCTCAGTTTTCTCATCTGCAAAATGGAGCTAATGATACCCACACACAGAGTGTGGCTATGAGAACTGAATGAGAGAACATACACAGAGCCTCATGAGGGCTAGGAGCACAGCAAAAGCCCAGAAAATGGTAAACTGCTAGGTGGCCTAACGTGGACTAACACTTAAGTCCAAGAGGCTCTTCCTCTTGGGAAAGGGACAAGCATTCAATATGGTGGGTGCTGTCAACTCAAGCCCGGAGGACTTTCAAGATGTTGCAAAGGGTAGAATGTTGCTAAATTTAAAGCTGAATGACATGTCAGCTCTGTGCTAGGGAAACCAGAAGATGGATGCAGATTTGGAAACACTGTAATGAAAAAAAATTTACAATCATCCTCCTGGGACATGTAGTTCTTTTCTGGTTGCCAGATTTCCTGGTCATCTAAAGTGTATGTGATATATTTATTACTGTGGAAATAATTTATGAATATAAAGTCATGCAGGCTGAAGTCAAGGACAGAACAGGAGGAGGGATGCCAAGATCCAGGGGAAACAATGGTTAAGCCTCCTCTGAAAGCATCCATTTTTCTCCACCTTTACAAAGCAGGTGAGAGCTGCTCTGGTTATATCCTCAGTCCTTCGTAACTTGCCCCAACCCCACAGTCCTACTTTGCCTTGTTCTGCTTCCCTCCCCATGGTGGCCATAGACACCCAAAGTTGGAAAGGGCCTTCTTCGCAGGCATTTAGGTCAACTGGTCTGCAAAGCAGGAATCTTCTGATGGCAAACAAGTTCACATGCAACATTGGCTGGAATACTCCCCTGACAGGAAGTTCACTGCCTGTGACATAGCTTGTTCCACGGTTGGGCAGCTCTGCTGAGTAAGTTCTTCCTAATCCGCCATGCCACCACGTCTCTCCCAACCCATGCTGGTTCTCCCCTCCACAGCAGCCACCCAGTGTGCCTCTGATCCTTTTTCCACATGAAGGAGGTGCCTCTTCTTATCTCTTGCAGGCTAGAAAGCCCAGTTTCCACATTCATCCCATCTCCAATATGGTGGCCTAAACCTCTGTCTTCCAAGTAGCCCATCTCTGGGTGTGCTGTGTTTTACCGCGATCTGTATTAGAGCCAGGGAAACAGAACTCTCCGGATGGGTCTGATCAGACAGACAGAACCAAGTAGCACTGGGCACTTCATCCTCCAAGGCTGATATCAAATACTCCTCCCCTTCCCTTCTCCCTCCTTCATCCCTCTCCCTCTGGGTCCAGACCTCCCCCTGGGTATCTCCTCAGGCCCTGGGAACAAAAACAAACTTGGCAGTGCCAGGGTCAGTGCAAGGAGGAGGAGAAGGTGATGACGCAGCTCTCTGTCTTCCCCTGCAGCCTAGGGCACCCAAGCAGGCAGGCTATCTCCAAAAATAACCCCATCCAAATAGTTAGCCTCTTAGTAATTTCCCAGGAGCCCTTCATTCCAACTTTCCAGGGTGTGGTTCTCAGTGTCCCTGTGCCCGTCCGTTCCCTCGCCACCCTTCCCAGAGCTTAATGGATTGGCTTCATTTAGCCACTGACATTTACAACCATTGTTCCACATGTCAAGGATCTAAATACACTTAGAAATATATTTTTATGGAACATTTTGATGGTTAAGTAAACATCAAAATATAGAGTGTAATGCAACTAGGAGAAAAATATCTGTACACACCGATAGGAAAAGATCTCCAATTTATATAGCACAGTGAAAAAGGCAGGTTTGTAAAGTGGTAGTTATAATGAAACCTATTTTCTGAGTTTTTATATTTTTTTTTTAATTCTATTTATTTTTTGGAGAGAGCGAGGCAAAGATCTTGTGTGAGAGAGCGAGCACAAGCGGGGGTGTGGCAGGCAGAAAGAGAGGGAGAAGCCGACTCCCCACAGAGCAGGGAGCCCACGAAGGGCTTGATCTCAGGATCATGACCTGAGCTGAAGGCAGCAGCTTAACCAACTGAGCTGCCCAGGTGCCCCTATTTACTGATTTTTTTAAAAATGTATCTGTGGGGTGCCTGGGCAGCTCAGTAGGTTAAGTCTCTGCCTTCGGCTCAGGTCATGATCTCAGGGTCCTGGGATCGAGACCCACATCGGGCTCTCTGCTCAGCAGGGAGCCTGTTTCCCCCTCTCTCTCTGCCTGCCTCTCTGCCTACTTGTGATCTCTCTCTCTGTCAAATAAATAAATAAAATCTTTTTAAAAAATAATTAAAAAATTAAAAATAAAGAAATTAAAAATGTATCTGCATATAACCACGAGTACACACATAAACATATATACCAAAGGGGCTGAAGGACCCATAAAGTGCAAAGATAGTCACTTCAGAGAGAAGTGGGATCAGAGAAAATGGCAAAAAGTGAGGTGGTTTGTTTTTTACCTTGTATGACTACCGAAACAGATTTCATTTACTACAGTGTATGAAGAAGCCCCCCGCCCTTAGGTTTACATTTGCCCCTTTGTCATTGATCACCTCAGAGCTGGAAGGGACCTGAAGAACTCAGAGTTGGGTCCCTGTGGTGGGATGCCCCGGATGACCTACATCTTGCCTAACACACAGCTTGCTAGCAACACCTGGAGACCACAGTCATAGCCCAGGCATAGTGCTGACATAGTGGGACCCCCAGAGGATTAAAGAGAGGGCTTCGACTAAACTATTAAAACAAATCAACTTCCTTCTTTTAGTTGAGTTAGAGATTCCTGCTTGGATGAAGAGCCAGAGAGAAGAAATCAAGCTCACGGAGCCTGGAGGGAAAGGGGTCTCAGACTCAGGGCCTGTCATACGGGCAGAGCTTGATGGCCGTCCCTCCTTGGGGCCTCCTGCCCTCATCTATAAATCAGAGGGAAAGGCTAAGTGAAAGGGGACACGGCGAGATTCAGGGGCCTGCAGTACTCTGTGGGCCAGGGGCTCATCTGAGCAAGCAGCACAGTGTCTGAACAGGAAGGGCAGCAATACTCCCTGAACGCATCCCGGGTGGTGGGGCCGGCATCTGTGACCTTGACTCCATATGGAAACTCTGCCTCTCGGGAAGGGAAGGCTGGAGTCCAGTCTGACTCAGGTCCACCTAACATCAAACTGCTTGGGCTATCACACAGATGACTTCATTCAGTACTTGCCAAACTACTATAAATGTGCTCAAAAGCATATAACTGGTAACGGGTGGTGGACATTCTGCAAAATTAGGGGCTCCTGACTCTAAATTTGGTGCTCCTTCTATCCTGTCAGTTTGGGAGGCAGCAAAGCCTCCTCACTTGAGTAGCAAGACTTAAAAAGTTCGCCAGTTGGCACTCTCTCTCTCCCTCTGTCACACACACACACACACACAGAGTCTCATAACAGTGACACCAAAGACAGGGTCCAAGTGCAGGACCACTCAATGTCTCAGATATGCATCATGCTGATAAGATGTCTGGGATGTGCTTCCAAGTTAGCTGGGCCAGACTGTGGGGCTACAGATCAGCGATGAATTTTGATAATTTTTGAAGATAAGTGATTGTTTACAGGGATTCATTACACTACTCTTTCTACTTCTGCATCTTTGAAATTGTCCTAAAGAAGACATTTTGGGGGGTTTAGTCTGTGAAGCATCTGACTCTTGATCTCAGCTCAGGTCTTGATCTGAGTGGTGAGTTTAAACCCCACAATGGGCTCCACACTGGGCATGAAGCCTGCTTTAAAAAAGAAGAAGAAGAGGAGAAGGGGAGAAGATGAGGAAGAAGGCTTTTTTAATAATGCATCATGCAGGGGCGCCTGGGTGGCTCAGTAGGTTAAAGCCTCTGCCTTCAGCTCAGGTCATGATCCCAGGGTTCTGGGATCATGATCCCAGGGTTCTGGGATCAAGCCCCGAATCAGGCTCTCTGCTCGGTGGGGATCCTGCTTCCTCCTCTCTCTCCCTCTCTGCCTGCCTCTCTGCCTACTTGTGATCTCTGTCTGTCAACTAAATAAATAAAATCTTAAAAAAAAATGCATCAAGCAAGTGGATCACTTCCCTCTCAATTTGTCACCTGGTAGGCTGTTTCATTTTAATGAACTTTCTGCTTTTTCCGCACAGAAAGCCACACAATGGCCTGCTATCATGTTAAGAAAAAATATTAGGGCCAAAGTTTCTGCAGGTTGTGAAATATCTCAATTATAACAATAATAGCCTTCCCTTACTGAGGGTTACCTGTATACCTGTCACTGTACTAGACCCTTTAGCTCTGTTTCATTTAATACTTACAATGGCCCAGGGAAGGAAGGGCTGTCCATGCTGCCCATTTTATAGAGAAGGAAACTGAAGTTCAATGAGCTTAAACTAGCTTGTCCAGGTCTCTACCCATGATAAAGGATGAGCAAGAATTCAAATCCTTGGGACGCCTGGGTGGCTCAGTTGGTTAAGGGGCTGCCTTCTGCTCAGGTCATGATCCCAGCGTCCTGGGATCGAGTCCCACATCGGGCTCCTTGCTCGGCAGGGAGCCTGCTTCTCCCTCTGCCTCTGCCTGCCTCTCTGTCTGCCTGTGCTCGCTCTCTCTCTCTCTCTAATAAATAAATAAAATCTTTAAAAAAATTTTTTTAATAAAATAAAAAGAATTCAAATCCTTCATCACAAGAAAAAATTCTGTAACTATATATGGTGACATTATTTTTTAAGGATTTTTTTTTTTATTTATTTGTGAGAGAGAAAGAGCACGTGCAGAGGGAGAAGCAAAGGGAGCAGAACAATCAGTCTCCTAGCACAGAGCTTGATGTGGGGCTCCATCTCACAACCCAAAGATCATGACCTGTGCCAAATCCAAGAGTCTGGTGCTTAACCCACCGAGCCACCCAGGCGCCCCTTAACTAGACATTTTGTGGTGATCATTTCACAATATGCACAAATGGCAAATCACTAAGATGTACACCTGAAACTAATATAATGTTGTTTGTCAATTATGGCTCAGTAAAAACAAATCAAATCCTGAATTACTTGTGCTCTTAATTTCTACTGCTCCCACAAGATGTAATACTTCAGTACTTTATATGTAATTGGGACTAAATCTGTAAGGGTTTTTTGTTTGTTTTGGTTTGGGTTTTTTTTTTAGATTTTATTTATTTATTTGAGAGAGAGAGAGCACTAGAGGGGGCAGGGCAGAGAGCACTCCCACTGAGTGGGGAGCCTGGCACGGGGCTCTTTTGATCCCAGCACCCTGAGATCATGACCTGAGCTGAAGTCAGGTGCTTAACCAACAGCCACCCAGGCACTCCTACGAAGTTTTTAAATGATCATATTCTTTAAAATGTGACCCTATCATTTTAACCTTAGGATTCTATCCTATGGAAACTAGCTTGGAATATAGACAGAGATATATTTGCAAATATGTTAATCACAGCATCAATTACCATAGGGCATATTAGAAGTGGTTGGGCTATGCCCTATCCCAGAAGCCTTCCCAATGCTCCAGTTTTGGGTGCTTGCCCTTCCCCTGTGCTCCCACAGCACCCTGTACCAGTCTATTGTTCCCCAGTCTCCTCCCCTGGACCGCGAGTTTATTTAAAGATTTTATTTATTTATTTGAGAGAGAGAGACAGAGTGAGACAGCATGAGAGGGGAGGTCAGAGGGAGAAGCAGACTCACCATGGAGCTGGGAACCTGATATGGGACTCGATCCCAGGACTCCGGGATCGTGACCTGAGCTGAAGGCAGTCGCCCAACCAACTGAGCCACCCAGGCGCCCCGCGAATTTATTTAAAGCTGAGCTCTTCTCATACATCTCTGGTTCAGAGTGGGCACTCAAATATGTGATGACTAAAATAATAAATGCCCATGGAGCTGCTTATTTGATACCTACAGAAACTGTTCAAGTTGTTGGAAGTCACGAGAGCAGGGCTAGAATCCAAGGTCACACGCAAGGCCCTTCCCCTCCACCTTAGACTTTAAACTTTTTCTCAAATGAAAAATTACATTAAAATGGCTAGAGTTCAGGGCATCTGGGTGGCTCAGTCAGTTAAACGTCGGACTCTCGGTTTCAGCTCAGGTCATGATCTCAGGGTCATGAGAGGGAGCTCTGTATAGGGCTCCAGGCTGGGCATGGAGTCTGCTTAAGAGTCTCTCACACCCTCTTCCTCTGCCCCTCCACCCTCACCTGTGCATGGTCACTCTCTCTCTCTCTCTTAAAAATAAAAAATAAAAAATATAAAATAAATGGCTGGAGTTTGAATAGTTGAGACAGTTTGGGCTAGGGGGAGGATGCTGGAGGCTCCTTCCTCTAGAGGCCCTTGCTGAAATATCACTGAAGTGATCAGATCGCATGGGCCATGTGACCTCGGACATGCTGAGCCGCTGATATGGGTGATGAATGAAAGACGCAGCCATAACACTGACGTAAACCATGACATGTGTATCTGAGAGGGTCAAACAAGAAAGGCAAGAAATAACTGCCCATACAGCAGGATTTCAACCATTTAGAGAAAACAAATCCATTTTAAAGATTTTTTTACAGAGCGGGGGATGGGGCGCCTGGGTGGCTCAGTGGGTTAAGCATCTGCCTTCGACTCGGATCATGACCTCAGGGTCCTGGGATCGAGCCCCACATTGGGCTCTCTGCTCAGCAGGCAGCCTGCTTCCCTTCCTCTCTCTCTGCCTGCCTCTCTGCCTACCTGTGATCTCTGTCTGTCAAATAAATAAATAAAATATTTTTACAAAAAAGGGGAGAGACTGCCAAATGTTAACAGTGGTTACCTCTGAATTATGAAATCTTTTTCTGTTTCTCTATACTTTTTTGTACTTTCCAAATTATCCTCAATGGGCATACTTGATTTTTATAACCAGAACAATAAATAAAATTTAAATCACCAAATGGATTTGGAAGGGTACCCTGAACCCTACCCATGACCCTGGTAATGACTTTGAAACTGCATTGCTTACTACGTTATTGTTACAGATAAGACTATAAAAAGTCCATCTATTGGAACCAAAATGCCATCGTGTCACTTCAGTATACATGCATACAAGCAAGAAAAAGATGTTTTTCCCCGATTCAATTTTTACTGAATAAATCACTGATACCAGGCCTAAGCAAATTCTCCGAATTCCAATGTTCCAGATTAGTGTGAATTTCATCAATGAACTATTCCTGTCATTTTTTAATGCAACCACATCCTCACAACAGGAGAGAGCTACATTCTCTTTGAAGCCTTCCCTCTTCCACTGGCTCATTTACTCCCTGCTCTTGGTTTGTCTCATAAAGAAAAGGGGAACCCTCCACCCCATGCAGGTTAATACTGAGATAAATTGAATCTCTTTTCTGTGGGTTTCTGAGGACAATTTCCAAAGGGAGATCCAAATGTGTTCTGAGCAAGGGTGATAGGGCAAACAATGGATCTGCTTCTCTGTAACTCCAGGTCAGCCTGGGACCCCACCCCGAGCCTGCCTGCTCCTCAGTGAATATGAGACAAACGAATGGAATCACTTTAGATTGCACAACTTGGGCATGAACGTTACGGTTTTGCATTTTATTTGTTTCTTACTAGGTTTATTTACCTTAGAATCACTCATACTTCACAACTACCCAAGGTCCCCTTTACAATTTGCTAGCTGGAGAGGGTCTCCTTAGTTTGAGTAGAGGGCTTACTCTCTGGGGTTACTGTCCCACCAACACTCTCTACCACTTAAAAAGCTGGTGAGCACCCAAGCCCGCCAAGAGGTCTGAGCAGTCATAAGCATGTCACATGACTTGATACCCAAAACAAATCCAGGAGACACATACCCATCCCTCCCCTCACATTATACAATCATATCCTCTAGGAACACAGGAGAGAAGGGTTGACTCCAACCCACTCCTCTGATTCCAAGGCCTAAGCCTCTTCCATCCCACTAGTACAGCCTGTGCAGAGACTGGGCAGGAAGGACTTTCATTCTACAAGGGAGAAAACTGCAGCCCAGGAAGGTAAGCAGCACGAAAAGCTAAGTGAGGTCTCTGTCTTCTGGCTTCTTGCTGCCTTTTGCTTTATGAAATACTCAGAGCAGCTCCCTACTGGACAAGCAAGCAAGAGACAAGGGAACAGGGAGGAAGTCAGGACAAGGGGAAAGGAAACCATTCAGTAAATGCTAAGGAAAACTGATCCTTGATGATGACTGTAATACTCCTTACCATAGTGACCACTGGGATCCATGGCTTTGTTTAATAACCAACACCTATTTAAGTCCTTAAGGAATTCATTCTCTGACTTAAAGGGTGTTGTTATAACAACCATCATAACTTTGACTTTACTCTGGGGTATCAACAACAGCCCTTTTACGAAAAAAGAGACACTAAAAGCAGACATCTGACTGCGTGTCCTGGGGCTGGAGATTTCTATTTCTCCTCTCTGGGCCTCAGTTTTCCCATTTGGAAAAGAAAAGGGTCTGACTGGGGGGATTTCCAAAGTTCCTTATAAGGTGAGCATCCTGATAAGAAAACTACACTCCAGTAGTCTGGAACCCCTAAGAAAAGAAACAGGTGTAGCCACAGGAGATAACAAGGACAGGGCAAAACAGCACATTCACTTTGGGGAAACCCAGACCTAAAGTATTTTTTTGGTTTTCCAACTTTTCCTCTGCCAAATATAAAAATAGGCAGCTACTTCCGTGGAACTCTCAAAAAGAATTTAATTAAATAAAATCAATGAAAACAATGCTTTGTTCTCCCACAAGTGGCTCAGGAGTAGCCTGCTTAGAGACACTTTCTTCCCTGCGGGGCTGATGTCAACAGCCCAATGCTTAGGCCCAAACAAAGGCCTCCTGGCACAGGGATGAGAGGCAAAACATCTAAGTCTCCACAGTTGGCCCTATTCCAATCTGAGGGGAAAGGGGCAGTGAGGAAAGAGAAATAACTAGGCTTAGGAAAAGGCTAGGAGAAGAGTCAGGGATTGCTAAATCTGTCTTTTCTCAAATGAATAAAGAACTCTTGAAAGGGATAATGGAAGGGTACAGCTTTCAATCTGAATTACTTTCTTTGTTTAACTCTGTTGTGCCTATGGCTGCTGACCTTTACACCAACCCCAGAATCCTGGTTTTGCCTCTGGTTCCTGGCAAGGCCTGGGGGCAGTGTGGGAGTTGGGAGACCCCTCCTCAAATGCTCTCTCTTCCCGATTTCACTTGGTTTCAACTCAGACAAGTGGCTGCACTTTCCAGGCCTCTGTTTCCTGCTTGTAAAGTAAGAGGATTCTCTAGATCCCCTTGTGGATCCTCAGAAGCCGTGGTTTAGGGCTGAAAGCACTCCAGTTCTCCCCAGGGACAGGTTTAATTGCCACGGGTCCTGGCAGCCGGATGGCTCAGCGGGCACACTCTGAGGGCAGTGCCTCCATTCCCACGCACACCAACCACCCACTCTCACAACCTGAGGGGCTTGCTTCTGCCCCCACACCATCACCTGTGGAGCCAATCCACCTTCCCACCCACGTCATCACTGCCGGAACAGGTCTGATTAACTAGAATCTGCCAAGCTGAGCAGGGCATATGAAAGCAAAGAAAAAGCAAAGCAAAGGAGAGTGCTCTCCTATATGGACCTCAGAATTTCTCCTAAACTGATAGAACCGAAGATACGACCGTCCCTCCTCAAAACAAGAGGCCTCGGTTAGACTTGCTTGTAAAAACATGTAACAAGCCCCAAGCCAAAAGGGGCCAGTGACAACCCGGGCCGGCTAGACGCAAAAGAAGGACCTGCAAGGCACAGTGCAAGCAAAAGGCCAAGAAGACGGAGACCGCGCCGGGCGCTGTTTAAACTGGACCGTTCTTTCTGCAGGCTAGGGAGGCGCTCGCGATCTCCCGGCAGGGGCGGTCGCCAGAGTGCAGGGACAATGGTGCGCTAGGCACGGGCTTTTGGGGAGGGGAACCACGGACCCCTCATTCAACCCGGGTCTTTAAGACGTGCGGTGGAAGTGAGGGGCTGTCCTGGTCCCATCAAGTAGTGCACCACGGCCGAGGACAGGCTCTTGGCCTAGGGTAAGCTTTCTGTAACTGCTTTCGTGTTTCGTTTCCCCTTTCCGCAGCCTGGCAGTTTGGTGCGACGGCCAAGAGGTACCTTTTCAACGTCTCTGTCGTCCTCCTCCGGCCAGCGGCTTCCCGAGCGCCGCTCCCTCCCCCGCGGCTGGAGACAATGGCCGGGTGCCGCAGGGCGGCCCTTCCGGGACCCGCGAGGCTCGGGGATCCCCAGGCAGAGCGCACGTGCGTTTGTTATGGTACCTGAGCCCCCACCCCGCCGCAGGCCTCAGTTTCCCGGTCTACAAATCCGGCTGTGGGAACGCAGGACCCCGGAGTCCGCCAGGCGTCCCCCACCTAACCGACCGTGCGGAGGAGAAAGCGGGGCTCCCGGGGGCAGAGCGCACGTGGGTTTGTTGTGGGTCCGCAGGCTCGCGGAGCCCAGGGCAGGGGCGGGGGGGGGGCGGGGAGCCAGGGCGGTCCCTGGGCCAGGACCAACGCGCAGACAGACACCCCGGCCCAAACGGTGGCCGGCCCGCGGTCGAGAAGGCGGAGGCGGCGCCGGCCACCGGCTCAGCGCGCCCCGCCGCCCGGCGCCCCTCCCGCGCCCCTCCCGCGCCCCTCCCGCGCCCCTCCGCCGGGGCCCCCGGCCCCGCCGCCGCCCTGCGCACCCCTACTCACTCGCTGCGCGCTCGGCCGCCCAGGCTGCGGCTGCTCAGCCAGCTCCGCGCCCTCTCGGGCCGGCAGCCGCTCCCTTTGTTAGCGCCGGGCAGTGCCCCAGGCGTCTTCCCCAGCCCGGCCCTGCCCCGCACTCCCCTCCCCCAGGTGCCGCCAGACTCCACTCCCCACCGCCGCAGGGGAGCCCGGCCTCTGGGAGCCCGGCGCCAGATCCCGGCAGGAGAGTCCGCCGGGGACAGTAGGGGACTGGGGCTGAAGGGTGGAGGGGACGGCGAAGGAGAGGAGAAGAGCGCGGCAGAGGGGTGGGGGAAGCGACGGTCTCCGTTATGCAAATAGTCGGGCCGACGGGGTGGGCCCCCAGTCACACGGCGCCCCAAACCCCCTGGCGTGGCCCTCCAGGGGGTCGCTAGTAAACGGGTCTCCGATTGAGGGGTGCCGGGTGAGCGCACCGCGGGCTGCTGGGACCCTGCCTCCGGCTGAAGAGGCCAGACGGAGGAACAGGGGGAGGGGCGACGCGGCTGGGCCGGGGTCCCCAAATCCTGGCTCACCTCCCCAGTCCGCAGGTCCCAGAGGGTTAAGCCGACAATCTCTCGGGCTTTTCAAGCGGGAACTATAAATTCTAGCTCTGCTACCACTGGCTGCGTGACCCTGAGGAAGTCAGTTAACCTCTCTGAACTATTCTTATGTAGAATATGAAAACACACAATCTCCTTCACGGGGTTTGACAAGAACCTCCCAATGGCAGGCGGGGCGTGCACTAAGTGCTTTCAAGCACCGCAGATACAAATGGGGAGTGTGGGCCTGAGCTGTCTGCAGGCTGGGGTGGTTGGGGGGTGGGGAGGGTGGGGAGGCGGGAGGGGGGGCGGGAGGCCTGAGGTGGGTTAGTGTAGGAGCAAGGGTCCTTCCATTCACTGAGGCTGATCTAGGACTTCTATGGGGAGGCGAGAGAAAACCGCAGGTTAAGCAAGAAACACAGCTGTATACTTGGGATACAGGCCCCAAGGGCCACTTAGACAGAAAACCACCCTACAGGAGGGCCAAAAACAGCCTTGGGCAGCCACCCCAGTCCCCAAAGACAGGATGTGACCGCCAATAGCAATAATCATATCCCAAATGTATTTTGATCACCCACTTGGCACTAGGTTCCGTGCTTAGAGGGAGTGGCAGAGTGGAAGGTAGTCTGGGTCCTCTGGGGACACAATGGGGAGAAACGCAACCAGTGCTTGAAGCCCAGACACAGAACTCTGTCACCAAATTGAGCTGACCACTCCCCACCACCCACTTGAGAAAGAGGAGCTCACATCCTCATCTCAACTCCATCACCCTTCTTCCAAATACTGCTTTCTCCCTTCCCAGATCCTGGACCCCTCCTGCTACACCTCAGACCCTTCCCAGCTCCTGGGGGAGGATTACTGCTCAGTTCAAAGAGCTCCAGCTGGCTGGGGGTGCCAAGAAAGCAGAGTGAATTCAAACCTCTCTGACCAACTAGCTGTGTATTGGTTTGAGTTCCTCAACCCCTCTGAGTTTCTTTGACCCTCTTTCCTCTTCTGTATGGTGGAAATATTAATGACAGTGTTGTTTTCGGGATTATGTGAAACAATCTCTATGGAGCCCTTAGCTTAGTATCTGGCACATAGAAGGTGCTAGTAACAGTAAAATGTATGCATGAAAGAGTGGAAGCAGACAAGTTCGTAAGACTGTTTCTGGGACGATGCCATACTGAAGATTTCAGACTTTATTCTTGGAAAATTGGAAACTCTTAAAAGATTTTATGCAGGAGCATGGCACGCCTCCTTGTGTTTAATACTCATTTTTCTGACAGCTTACTGGAAAATGGATGGCAGGAGCAGAGACTGTGAGCATAGAGTATAGAGACCAGCTTGCAAGCTGCCATCCATGGAGATACAATAGGAACTGAGGCAATGACAGCAGGTATGAAAAAGAGACATGCAAATAATACCTATTATTTTGGGACCAAAAGTGCTTTGCCTTATTCTATTGTCTCTCCTGGTCATAAGATGGCCTTAGCCCCATTGTATGGAGGAGAAAGTTGAAATCACCAAGAAAAATGGGAGAGCTAGAATTTGAGCCCTCTTCCACATTAATGGAAAGCCTTAATCATTTCCTCCCTCCGAATCACTTTTGTGTCAACACTACTTAGGAACCAAGAACAAGGGGGCTCAGTCACAAGAGCATGGGACTCTTGATCTGGTGGTGATGAGTTCAAGCCCCATGAGCATAGAGCATAGAGATTACTAAAAATAAATAACTAACTTAAAAAACACAAAAATGAAGAACAAGAAACAGAGAAGAGGCTTTTCTAGAAGGTACTCCAGTCTCCATTCCATAGTACTCTTTATAAGGAGAAATACAGCCAAATTTTGGAGAAAACAAAGGAGGAGGCTCACTCTGGATTCCTACAGGCCCCCGATGACCAGAAATGATAAGTAAAGCCCAGGAAGTTTCTGGGGCTGAGGCAGATGAGTGGACAGGTAGGAAAGATGTCCAGGGTGAGAGCAGCTGTGGAGCCCTTCCCTTTGGGGGCCGCTCCCACCAGGTTGCAGTTGGGGCTTTCTGACCTGTAAGTGAGAAACAGGAGGCCTGTCCTCCCCAGTCTGTCGAGGAGGATTCCCCACACATTGTCTCTGGGGCCCCTGCCTTGACAGCCTATTTTTCTTTGAAGTACAGATATCTAATTTCCCTCTGGACACTATCTCCAGCACCCCACCCCCCATGAACTCGGTGCCTTTCTTGTCATCATTTTAGGCAGTTTACTGGCTAATACAAATAATGTGCTACTTTATAATGTTTGTTTGCAACAATCCACGCACAGACAGTACTTTCATAGCGCTCTTGAATCAGAGGTAGTGTTATTACACAGTCTTGTAGGAAATAAAGAAAGCACAGGCCATTGAAAATATCCTCTCAAACCTCTCTTCCTCATCTCACTCTAGATGTTCACATAGAACCTTCGACAGCCCCCAAGGTTCTTCTCTGCACACCTTCAGCACACATTGTCCAATGTAAGAGTGGGCTCAGGGTTAAAGTAACAGCCCCAGGCTCTGTCTGTACCCCCTAACTTGGGCCTCAGTGCTCTCAGCTTCAAGGATAAAGATACCTATACACAGCTAAGTCTATGGAACCCAAGTCAGAAAATAGAGTGTCACAGCTTCTCTAGGAGAACAACACTAGGGGGCAGACGTTAGACACCAGAGACAGGCCTCATGGGAGGACCACAGCCACAGGATAGGGAACTGGCTTGTCCGACCATGCCTAGTACAGCAAGGAGTACAGCCCCAAGACCTCAGAGTGCAATATGGGTATAGTGTGAGCAGGCATGGTGGGAGAAATGGATGTATAGGGTGGGCCCAAGTGTCATTTGACTGCGCTTTGCCCAATCAACTTCAGTGTCCAGTCCTGTCCTAGGAGACACAAGGAGAAACCAAGTCTTAATTCTCAAATCGCTTGTGCTTTAGCCAAGTATCTTTGGTTCATAATAGTAATAATTGTCATCTGAACAATAGTAATAGTAATAATTGCCACTGAACATCTCCTGTGTGCAAGGCAATCTATGTGCATGTTCTCTTTCAATCCTCATTTGGAGGAGGGGGTATCATTCTAGAACCCTGGTGTACCTAAGTCCTCTTAGGCTACTCCTCCTTTCTTGCCTTAAGGCCAATCTTTGCATGATATTAATGTATGGGAGGCAAGGAGATGGCTACAATCTCATTCCAAGACCATGAAAAAGCGAGAGATCTTTCCTGCAGGTTTCTTAAGGAGACAAAATGAGGTCACGTCAAACATCAAGATGCAAGGCTTCCTAGATATCTGCTTACAACATCCCTTTCTCTGATGTTCTACTTCTGACATCATCTTCTCACATTTCTCCACCTGCCTCCGCAGCCTCCCTCACCCTCCCATGATGCTCCTCCAGCTCCTTCCCCCCCTCCCAAGTCCTTCCCTCTAGAGGTCTCCCTGAACTTGAACTAGCCTCTCTCCATGACAACAAACGGTGTGAGAAAAAGAGTGGGAAGCTGCAGAAAGAAAGAAAGAAAGAAAGAGCATGACTATAGATCTTTATGAATGGCTTACATATATATTACCCCACTTGAGCTCTTCGCAGACTCACAATAGCCTGTGAGGTGGGTATGGCTTCTTATTACCCCCATTTACAGATGAGAAAACTGAGGCTCAGAGGTAAAGCAAGCTGCCTAAAGTCCATCAGTGAGTGTTGAGCCATGCCCTGAAACCAAGGCCTCTTTTCTTTGTACCACCTATGGCCTAGGACTGCAAAAGCCTAGAAGGGAGCATCAGACTGTCAGTAACACTTAGCTTGAACTGCTGCCATAGAGCCCCAGGGCGGGACTCAGAAGCTAAGCCCAGGAAATGACATTCACTAGCAATGGAAGGAAGTGCAGAGGCAAAAAGACTCAGAAATCAAAGATGTTTATAATAAATTCCCTCAAAAAGATCCAGGAAATTGGCTTCTCTCAAGGGACTTCTATCAGTAACCAAAGTGGAAGCTGCCTCTTGTGTATTTATTACCTGAAGATGACCTTCAGAAGGACCTATGGTAATGGTCAGGCTTTGTGCAAGAGCCTGTGTGAGGCAGTGAAAGGTCTCTGAAATTAACAAATGTTTTGGGGGGAAAAGAATCATTATCTGATGCCTGTTGGTGATGTCTCCCAAACCTGCCTCTGTAGGGTCTCATGTTTTTAAGAAGCTATTGTTAATAGTTGTTTTCTAAATTTACAGATCAAGTTTGCTTTAGGAAATTAAGAAAAATCAGAGAGTTCTAAAGAAGCAAGGGGGAAATATTTCAGCCCATCAGCCACAGGCAAAATTAACCTTTTGGCCTATTTTCTTCTAGTTAGTTGCTATTTATTTTTCTACAACTTCCCATGGTTGAGATCATCATCTATATAAGTGATATCCAAGTTTTCTCCCCCATGGAGAGTATAACATAAGCATTTCCTATATGTATGTCATAATAAATTTATTCATTCACGTCAGCCCTTATTAGATGCAAAGCAAACATTCTTAGTCAAGTTGCTAGTGGTGTATTGTACCATTTGTTGGCTGTACGAGAGACTGTTTAGGGACTAAGAGTACTTACTGGAGTCAGGCTGCCTGGGTTTGAATCCTGATTCTGCCACATCCTAGTCGTGTGACCTCGAACAAGTTAATTAACCACTCTGTCTCCATCTCCCAAACTATAAAATGGGCACAGTAGTATCTACATCGCAAAGTGTTCTAAAGATGAAATGAGTTAATTACATGAAAAGTGCTTAGAATAATAGATGTCATGGTAAGCACTAAGTAGTAGCTATTAGCAATATATGGTGTATGTGGTTGCATCATAAATTATTCAACTATTCTCCTACAGGTAGACATTAAGGTTGCTTTCAATTCTTCCACTATTATAAATAGCCCTATAAACCATTGACTGCATGCATCAGGGGAGGAAAGGTAGATTGAGACTCTGATGTGAAAACATTTGAGTGCCAAGATAAGGTATTAAGAATTAAGAAATTCAGGATAAATGACCCAGGAGAAAAACTCTCCTTGGAAGGAGATATCCAATCAACTTAAAGAGATGACATTTAATTCTACGTGGCAGACATTTGTTGAGCTCTGTGGGCCAGAATGGGTCTAGGCCAAGTCAGGAATCACCGAAAGGAACAGGAGACACCAAGACAAACAACAGACAGGCCGATCTCTCCAAGACCTTCAGCCAGTTACAAAAATGTCACAGCTGTTATGTCCAGGACTAAACTTTCACCGTGATGTATTCCTATGTTATCACCTCTGCGGACAGGGATTACAAAATGCCTCATCTCAAATGGCCAATACAGCAGAGAGTACAGACTCAGCCAGTCCTCCCTTGACGCCCTCATTGAGATGGCTGGATCAAGAATGCCTTTTTCTTGGGGCACCTGGGTGGCTCAGTGGGTTAAGCCTCTGCCTTCAGCTCAGGTCATGATCCCAGGGTCCTGGGATCAAACCCCACATCGGGCTCTGCTCAGTGGGGAGCCTGCATCTTCCTCTTCCCCTCACTCCACTCATGCTCTCTCTCTCTCTCTCTCTCTCTCTCATTCTCACTCTCTCTCAAATAAATAAAATCTTTTTTAAAAATGCCTGTTTCTCAGAAATATTGTGACCCCCAGAGATGGCATTCATGAAGCTTTTCATATAGTGTCTGGTACATGGAAAAGGCTCAAAAAACAAATAACTGATAGTTACTGAACACTTGCCAAGTGCCAGGCACTACGTAAAGTACTTTCCAAACATTCCATTATGGAACACTTGCAGCTACCCGTTAGGTCGAGAGGATCAATTTTATTGTCCATACTTTATAGTTGAAGAAACAAAGAAGTAAGTGACTTCTCCAGGGTCACACAAGGAATCAGCAGTGAAGTCGGATTCTTAACCAAGGCATCTGATGAATTACAGCAAACCAATAGCCAGAGTTGAATTCTGGTGGGTTAGACACTCAAAGGATCATGTCCTTGCTTACTGGGCTTCACCAGCTTCTCCCCAAAGTACTGACGTTTCATGAGAGAAGGTACAGAACACAGTGTGTCCCAGTCTCTGAGTCAGCAGGCCTGAATTCTACCCCCGGCATTCGCAATTCAGACTGCAGAAATCAGATCAGGTACTTCCCCTTTGCTAGTCTGTGAAATGAGGCCACTTGGACAGATTAGGACTTAGACAAATTAGTTGTTTCCCAAACAAATGGATCTTTTAAAACACACACAGAAATCACTCAAAATATAAATTCTGTTATCCCCCCAACGTTTCAGTGGTTCAGGGGTCAGAGCTTGGGTATCTGTATTTCTTATCATGGTCCCCAGGCAGTGTTGATGATGGGCAGGATTGGCAGATGAGTCTACAAGGTTTCACCTAAGGCTCTTTCTAACTTGTCCCAGAGAAGTTCCTCCAATAGGATAAAAAACCACCAGCTGTACTCCATACCCAGGGGAGCCCTCTCTCCCAGCATCCCCCTGAGTGAGGGACCCTCTGCCAAGGCCTCAGACATGGCTGCAGCCTCAGCCACGTTCTTGGTGACCATCATCACCAATAATTAATGGGCCACCAACAGCTGGACAATACTCTTTGGAAAGGGCCACATTTCCCCATCACTGGCATAGTTCCTAAAAGTCAAGTGTCTCCCAGAAAGCTGCAGGAGCTTTCCAGCCGCCCTCATGTAGGGTACAACACAAAACCATTGGTGGCTTCCAAGGAGAAACCTGAGAGGACAATGGCAGCTTTATCCTGCCAGAAGTCTGTGTGAGCATTGGTGATTTGAATTCATCTGTAACCAGTTCTGCTAAGGTCCAAGTGTGTCCACAATCAGATAGGCATTTGAGGAGTACTGACAAAGCTCAGGGCAGAAAGTAGCCTCCGAACAATGCCACATGACCCATTACAGCCTTCCTTCGATGATAACATAGAGTGCTCAACTGTCAAGTTCAATTAGCAAGCAGGTGGTCTATAATGAGAATAACAGCCTGTACCTCTCAACAGAAATAGCTCAGAGCACCGCAGAGTCATGATCTGACGGCTTCATGAGTGACTCCATCCAGAAGTCAGGGACACCAGGGCAGGCCCACTGAGGCTGAAGATTTGTATGTGTCCCTGAGGGTTTGGAAGGGGGGAGTACAGGTGCCCATGTTAAATACATACCATTGTAGCTAAAGGGTTGTATCAAATCAGCTTGGAGTCCTAGCAAATGAGTTGTAATGTCAGGGAGCAAAGATACCATCTGTCACCCCTCTTTGGCCAGTTCCTCTGTGAGGCCTTTCTCAAACTCACAGAAAGGATGTAGAGTAGGAGACTTGCTTCCTGGCCCAAAACAGAAGCACACTTCCTAAGTCCACATTCAGAGGGAATTAACTATATGGGAGAGATTTTTATTTGTAGAATCCGGGCCTCAGTTGATGGCTAGGTTAAGAAGAAAGTGGTGCAGTGCTGATGCTTGATTTTAATCTACTACCCCCTTTAAAATGTGTTCCTCACTTAGCGGGTCCCAAGGTGCTTGGCTATACATCTTTTGGTTGATCTCTATTTTGCAGGTAAATCAACTGAGGCCTAGAGACTCAAATGGCCCAGCAAAGATTACCTAGCTAATAAGTGGCAAAATCTGGACTAGAGTCTACATCTTCTGATTGTTAGAGATGCTAATAAGGGGCCACAGAGCAGCTCAGAAAGTATAGAGAGAACCGGAGACTTGAAAAGCAGAAACTGCCTTGGGCCAGCCTCCCATAAGGAGACCCCTGAGAAGAATTAGGCCCTGCTCATTACTTTCTGTCTCCTCAGAGTGGTCAGGGATTATTGGGCTGGTTTTCAGCCTGTCCCTTCAAAGGGCTAAGAAAAACATAGAAGGTGATAAATGGAGCTGGTAGAGAATGGCCAGAAGCCTGGTGAAATGTTATTGTTTCTGCTGGGAAGAAGGAAGTCGCTCATCTGAGATAGCTTCATGTGAGGCTAGACCCCTGATGGTACATTTCCTTCACCTCAGCATTTTTGAGGGGGCCTTACTGCTTTGGAGATCTCATGAACTAGAAATCCTAATTCTCAGTTATTGATTACTGAGGTGAAATGGAGCATGTCAAGATTAGGATCGGGATATTCCAGAAAGACCTGAGAGATAATGACTTCCTCAAATGACTGCCAGGGCAAATGAACTATGCCGTCCTTAATCCTTACAAAGACTCAGGGTGTGTGCGTCATTACCAGCATTTACAAAGGAGATAACCAAGGCTTAAGGGGTTTCAATAATTGGCCAAAGGCCACGTGCCTTGTAACCGGCAGAGCTGGGGATTGAACCAAGGTGTACAAGACTTCAAAGCCACTCTTTAACCATCGTGCTCATCATCAGTTTTTCCTTGGAGGTGAGGTAATGTGAGGCTGGCCTGACTCCCCTCCTTATTATCTCTGCCGCTAGTGCTGGCTTGGACTTCTTCAGTTCTCTGAAATGTCCTCTGCCTCTGAAAATGTCCTCTGCCTCTGAAAATGTCCTCTGAAATGTCCTCAGTCCTCTGAAATGTCTCGCTCTGCCTGCATGAACACAGTCCCTTCCTCTAAAGTCTAATTCAACCCTGAACATCTGCAGGAAGCCTTGAGTCCAAAACCATTTCTTCCTTCTCGAAAGTCTTAGAAACAATTGCAGAATTTCCCAGGACTGTATTTTTTTTTTCATTCTTTAAATAAATCCCTAAGTGAGGTTGGGTTTTTATAATACACTTTCAAGTAAATACACATTAGATATTACACAGAAACATTGTTTTTTATAAATCAATCCACAAATCAGGACAAAAATTTCCTTTAACAGATTCAGAGACGTGAATTGATTCAGTTCAGGAAATTTTTCTGAGCCATTCCCCAGATTTGGGCCCAGAGTCATAGAAGTAAGGAAGTGGGGGTCCCTCCTGGCTTTATCCATGGCCAGGAAACAGACTTGCTCCTCTTTCCCCCCCCCCCAGGGGGAAGCAGGCTCCCTGCCAAGCAGAGAGCCTGATGTGGGGCTTGATCCCAGGACCCTGAGATCATGACCTGAGCCGAAGGCAGATGCTTAACCCACTGAGCCACCTGGGTGCCCCCAGACTTGCTCCTCTTAATTGACATTTTCCTCTCTGAGACCCTCCCAAGTCTCTAATAAAATTCCAGAAAGGACATGTCTCTGAGGTGTCCTCTCCAGGAGCCTGGTACCACAGCTCGTTCCTTAAATAACAAATGAGACAGGAGCTATTTGTGTGGTAGTGGCCTTTCAGCAGGTTTTTGGGTCAGGCAAAACAGGATGTGACCCCTAATTGCTTTTCACTAGCCAGGTGGCTTTGGGAAAGACCCTTAACCCCTCTGAGCCTATGAAGTGGGAGCACCATAGCGTTTGAAGGATCACAGAAGGGATCAGCAATAATGCTATTATGTGCATCCAATAGATACTCAAAAGATGATAGCTGGGACGATTATGAGATGTGGCCCCAATCAAAAGGAGGCAAACAACTCGCTTCCCTGGGACCAAGTCAGGAAAAAACATAAATGCTTTTGGTCTTGCCTAAAATGCCTCCTTCTTCTCCTCCCTCTCTCTTCTTCTTCTTCTTTATTTTTTTTTTTTTATTATTTGTCAGAGAGAGTGAGCACAGGCAGACAGAGTGGCAGGCAGAGGAAGAGGAAGAAGCAGGCTCCCTGCTGAGCAAGGAGCCCAATGCGGGACTCCATCCCAGGACGCTGGGATCATGACCTGAACTGAATGAGCCACCCAGGTGTCCCCCTCTCTCTTCTTCTAATCCCTTTAAAAATTAAACATTGCAACCGCAATTACCTACTGTTTGTGTCCTCCCGAAACTCATATGTTGTAAACCTAATACCCCAGGGGATAGTGTTTGGAGATGGGCCTTTGGAAGGTGATGAGGTCCTAAGGCTGACGCCTTCAGGAGTGGGACTCATGCCCTTATAAAATCTGCCAGAGGAAGTTCCCTTGCCCTTTTCCACCTCGTGAGGACACAGCAAAAAAGATGACAATCTGTCAGGAAGCCAGCCCTTGCTAGACGCTGAGGCTGCTGGTGTTTTAACTGTGAACCACTCAGCCTCTAGAACAGTGACAAATATACTTCTGTTCTTTACAAGTCCCCCAGCCTCTGGTGTCACTGGAAGTGGGGTCCCTTCTAGCCTCTGGTTATAACAGCCTGAACAGATTAAAAAGCCTACTTTATGAAGTAGACTGCTTTTTAGCTTCTAAAAGAGTATTGCTCGTATCTGTCCTATTAAAAAAGAAGCAAGATGGAGACAGCGTTGTCACGTTTAACCCTCAGATGACAGGCCTTGGATCAGATCAGAGAGCCAGAGGCCAAAGGAAGGTCTTGTACCGGTGACTGCTCCTCACCATCTGAGAAGAAACTAAGGTAATACTGGAGGTTTTACGCATTCGATTGAATGTCAAAGAGTGTCTCATTTCCTTCATGAGGAAAAGAGCACCGCCAGACTGGTAAAGAATCCTCTCCTGTGTCGCCCAGGGACAGAGCCCAAAGCAAAATCAGATTTATTTCACCCTCCCTGCCATCAGTTTAAAGGCATTACTAAGTACTCCTTGCACACTATCTCTTAGGAGTACGAGGCAGCAGGGGCCAAGGCCCCAGCCCTGCAGGAGTTCACAGGTCAGAGAAGCAAGAAGCACAGCCATGATGGAACAGCTCAAGACTTTTACCATCCAGTGCTAAGCAGGGCAAACGCCATAGTACAAGAAGTATACTTGTTTTGTTCACTCTTCCGTCCCCAGTCCTTAGAATAGTTCCACTGAGGAGCCATAGGGGCTGGAATTGAATCCCAGGTCACCCAAGGAATAGCTGAGCAATCTTGGGCAAGTGACTTAACCTCTCTGTGCCTCAATTTTCCCATAGTAAAGCATGCATAGTTCTATAAAGATGAAATGAAAGAATCCATGGAAAGTACTTTAAAAGGGCCAACACGGGGTAAATACTCAAAGGACATTAACCATAACTATTATTCTAAGTAATCACATTATTAGAGAAGAAATTAGTATTTGATGAGGATGTATATACACATATATGCATACTTGATATGCTATCAAATTATATTTGATGAATAAATTAGTGAATGATGGAATGAAATGAATGAATGCAATTGGAATCAGAGAAAGAAGGGATTTTTGCAGGCTGAAGTGCTCAGGGAGGGAGGGTGTCCTAGTGGAGGCCAGACCTGAGCCAGGCATTTGAGAAAGTGAAGGATCTGAGCAGAACGAAACAGAAAGAAAAGAAAAACATTTATACTTCTAGAAGACCTCTTAGACAAAGACTCAACATTTAAAGATGTTTATTAAAGTGTTATTTTTTTCTGTAAAATACTGGAAATAACCTAAATAGCCACTGCAGAAATCAAATACAATTCGATAAATCTGTAAAATATATTACTTTTAAACCATTAAAATGACATTTTCAAAAATAGTGGATAACAAGTATGTTCAGATGGTAAGAGTCCAAAAAATCACCACACATTATACATAGTATAATCTCAAATAAGTAAAAATACCATTTGCATATGAAAAGAAAGGAAATTATCAAAATGTTAGAAGGAAGGAATATGGATAGTTTCTTTAAATATTTCCTCATTTTTTAAACTGCCTAAACTGGGTGTGCATTATTTTAATAATTGTGTTTGGTTTTAGTTGTAAAATAAAAAATTTGCCATTTTAGCCATTTTTACATGTCCAGTTCAATTAATAATATTTTTTGGAGTCTTGTATTTTTCTCGGGTCAGCAAGATTCCCAGGCCCGGGCTTTGCTCACACTGCCATCCTGTCAGAGTGGCCCCCCAGATGCTGAGCGGAAACATGGCCACAGCTCGTGCCTGAACACCCCAACCAACCCTGTTGCCCTGGAAAACACCATGATGCTTTTGGAGCATGTAACTGCCTGCTGAAGGTTGGCACTTTGGCCCTCCTCTGTGGAGAATTATTCCTCCCTGAAGTCAGGGTGTTAACAGGCTTGTCATGTCTGGACAATGAGCGGCCTCCCCCGTCCCCAGGCCTCTTCATTTTATCTCTGATACTGCTCCACACAAATGCAACTTTACGCCATTTCCTCCAGTGCTCACACAAATGGGATGGTGAGTTGGGGGCCGGGGGGGAGGGGGTTCCCCTTCAGTCTCCAGAATTCCAAAAAGTTCCTCTGTGCCTCCTGGAAAGTATACAAAGTGAGGATGTAGAACCTCTTCACCTACTTCTGAAGGCTTGGCCTCGTGCTGCAGCTTGCATAATGAATCACCTCATGAGTGAGAACACCTTGTGAAATAGAAGCCTGGCCAGAGGGAAGAGCTACCTGGCCTCAGGCCTGTGTGTCTGCTACTGTGCCCACGTCTAAGGGGAAAATGCCCATCTTGAGGTTGCTCCTCAGTTTCCCTACAATTCCACCAGTTCTTATAATCATTCTCTTCCTCTTCTGTTTTCATGAGTCTAATTCATTTATTCAATAATCATTATTCACTTCTTTCATATACCAGGGACTATGTTAGGGATGAGATACTGCCACCAAAGGTAACGGCAATAATCTTCACTGCCAAGCACTGTGCTGAAAAGCTTTACCTGCACTATCCCATCTAACCCTTATAACAACTCCACAAAGCAGGGACTCTACCCCCATTTCACAGATTACAGGGCTGAAGCTCAGGGAGAATTAGACACTTGCACAGAAGCACTTCTGGGTAAAGGTGGTAAAATAACTCTAAAAATTAGAACATCTCTCTTTCCCAACATTTAAAACACACACACACACACACACACACACACACACATAGCAAAAGTAAAAACAACAAAACAGCAAATGAAATTATCAGTAATTTCTACAAACAAACACCTACCAGACCATGCTGTTCCACAGATAATAGCTATACACTCTGGATAAAATATGAATAACAACAACCTAGAGGCATAAGAGAACAAACAGAAGCAAACAGAATCTGGAGGGGAGTCAAGTCTTAGAAGAATGTCATGGCAAGGGGCGAGTTACCTGTTTTTGTAGTTTTCAGCCCGCAAATAGGCTAAAGTCAGCACCATGTGGGGTGGCTAAAACTTAAATTTTAAAAAGTCTAGTCCTTCTGTCCTAAAGTACCAGAGGACAGAATATGCTAGAAAGCAAGAAGAAAGGGGAAATAGGGCAAAGGAATGATCCAAAGAGAGAAAGCCCCAAATTCTGTATGTAAATGCTGCCCAAGTTTCTGTCAGACCCCAAACCACTCAAGCATAAGGCAGACTCAAAGTAACCAAGCCAAAGACAGGAGAGATGAGCTGAGTTGAGTTGTACCCCAAAGGGCAGCTTTGCAGTTTGGATCCACCTAAGTTTATTTGCTTCCTAAACAAAAAACATCAACTCTCTCAGAGAACTACAAAAGGATGTAGAATCTCTATAACATCAAATTCCTAATGCCTAAGACAGAATTCAAAACGAGTCAACATACAAAGGACCAGGGAATATAACTCGGGCTGGAAAGACAATCAACTCATACCAACCCCACTATGATCCAGATGTTGCAGTTAGATAAGGATTGCCAGGCAGCTGTTAAATTATGTTCAGTGGGAGATAGTCCAAGATCGCGGAGGAGTTGGCCTTAATTTTGTCTGGTCCCAGGAATTCTGCTAGATAGCTACCAAATCATTCTGAACACCTGCAAATTCAACTGGAGATCTAAGAAAAGAATAGCTGCAACTCTACAAATAAGAAAGTGACCACTTTCTGTAAGAATGACAAGACAGAAAAACTCATCTCAAAAAAAGAGAACAAGAAGGAAGTACTGACTGCCAGGGACATAACTGGTATAGAGATAAGTAAGACGTCAGAATTAGAGTTCAGAATAATAATTACAAAGGTACTAGCTGGGCTCAAAAAAAGCATAGAAGACACTAGAGAAAATTAAAGAACTGGAGAAATTAAAGAACTAAAATCTACTCAAGATGAAATAAAAAAACTATTAATGAGGTGCAGTAAGAAATGGAGGCTCTTAGTGCTAGGATGAATGAGGCAGAAGAGAGAATTAGTGATATAGAAGACCAAATGATGGAGAATAAAGAGCTGAGCGAAAGAGAGATAAACAACTATTGGATCACACAGCAGGAAAAGTCGAGAGATAAGTGACACCATAAAGTGAAACAATATTAGAATAGTTGGGATCCCAGAAGAAGAATGGGGGGGGGGGCAGAAGATGTATTGGAGCAACTTATAGCAGAGAATTTCCCTAATTTAGGGAAGAAAACAGGCATTCAACCCCAGGAGGCACAGAGAATCACCTTCAAAATCAATAAAAATAAGTCAACACCTTGACATATAATAGTGAAACTTGCAAATCTCAGAAACAAAGAGAAAATCCTGAAAGCAGCTTGGGACAAGAGGTCTATAACCTACAACAGTAGCAAAATTAGATTGGCAACAGACCAATCACAGAGACCTGGCACACCAGAAAGGACTGGCATGATATATTCAGGGTGCTACCAAAACTTAAACAGGAAGAAATAGAAACCTTGAACAGAATAATAATCAGCAAAGAAATTGAAGCAGTCATCAAAAGTCTCCCAGCAAACTAGAGCCCAGGGCCACATGGCTTCCCAGGGGAATTCTACCAAACATTTGAAGAAGAATTAACACCTATTCTTCTGAAGCTATTTCAAAAAATAGAAATGGAAGAAAAACTTCCAAACTCTTCCTATGAGGCCAGCATTATCATGATCCCAAAACCAGAAAAAGATCCCACCAAAAAGAATTACAGACCAATATCCTTGATGAACACAGATGCAAAAACTCTCACCAAAATACTAGCCACTAGGATCCAACAGTCCATTAAAAGGATTATTCACCACAACCAAGTGGGATTTATTCCTGGGCTGCAAGGGAAGTTCAACATCCGCAAATCAATCACTGTGATACAATACATTAATTTAAAAAAGGACAAGAACCATATGACCCCCTCAATAGATGCAAAAAACATTTGACAAAGTACAGCATCCTTTCTTGATGAAAACTCTTCACAGTGTAGGGACAGAGAGAACATACCTCAATATCATAAAAGCCATCTATGAAGAGCCCACGGCGAATATCATTCTCAATGAGGAAAACTGAGAACTTTTGCCCTAAGGTCAGGAACACAGCAAGGATGTCCACTATCACCAATGTTATTCAAATTAGTACTAGAAGTCTTAGCCTCAGCAATCAGGAAACAAAAAGAAATAAAAGGCATCCAAATCATCAAAGAAGTCAAACTCTCACTCTTCACAGATAACATGATATTCTACTCAGAAAACTATAGAACACTCATGAAAGAAATTGAGGAAGACACTAAAAAAAATGGAAAAATGTTCTGTGCTCATGGATTGGAAGAACAAATATTGTTAAAATGTCTATGCTTCCTAGAGCAATCTATACATTCAATCCCTATCAAAATACCATCAACCTTTTTCACACAGCTGGAACAAATAATCCTAAAATTTGTATGGAACCAAAAAATACCCCGAATAGCCAAAGGAATGTTGAAAACCAAAGTTGGAGATATCATAATTCCAGACTTCAAGCTCTATTACAAAGCTGTAATCATCAAGGCAGTATAGTACTGGCATAAAAACAGAAATATAGATCAATGGAACAGAATAGAGAACCCAGGAATGGACCCTGAACTCTATGATCAACTAATCTTATATAAAGCAGGAAAAAATGCCTAGTGGAAAAAGGACAGTCTTTTCAACAAATGGTGTTTGGAAAATTGGACATCCACATGCAGAAGAATGAAACTGGACTGTTTTCTTACACAATACACAAAAATAGACTAAAAATGGATGAAAGACCTAAATGTGAGTTAGGAGTCCATCAGAATCCTAGAGGAGAATGCAAGTAGCAACCTCTGTGACCTCAGCCACAGAAACTTCTTGCTAGACACAGCTCCAAAGGCAAGGGAAACAAAGGCAAAAATGAACTATTGGGACTTCATCAAGATAAAATGCTTTTGCACAGCAGAGGAAAGAGTTGATAAAACCAAAAGACAACCAACAAAATGGGAGAAGATACTTGCAAATGTCTTATCAGATTAAGGACTAGTATCCAAAATTTATAAAGAACTTATCAAACTCAGCACCTAAAGAACAAATAATCCAATCAAGAAATGGGCAGAAGAGGGATGCCTGGGTGGCTCAGTTGGTTAAGCAGCTGCCTTCGGCTCAGGTCATGATCCCATCGTCCTGGGATCGAGTTCCACACCACATCGGGCTCCTTGCTCGGCAGGGAGCCTGCTTCTCCCTCTGCCTCTGCCTGCCACTCTGTCTACCTGTGCACTCTCTCTCTCTCTCTCTCTAACAAAGAAATTAAAAAAAAAAAAAAAAAGAAAAGAAATGGGCAGAAGACATGAACAGACATTTCTCCAAAGAAGACATCCAACTGGCCAACAGACACTGAAAAAATGCTCTACATCACTTGACATCAGGGAAATACAAATCAAAACCACAGTGAGATACCACCTCACACCAGTCAGAATGGCTAAAATTAACCAGTCAGGAAATGACAGGTGTTGGCGAGGATGCAGAGAAAGGGGAACCCACTTACACTTTTGGTAGGAATGCAAACTGGCACAGCCATTCTGGAAAACAGTACGGAGGTTCCTCAAAAGTTGAAAATATAGAGCTACCCTACGACCCAAAGATTCAAATGTAGTGATTCGAAGAGGCACCTACACCCAAATGTTTATAATAGCAGCAATGTTCACAATAGCCAAACTATGGAAAGAACCCAGATGTCCATGAACAGATGAATGGATAAAGAAGATGTGGCATATATATATTATGTAGCCATCAAAAAAAATGAAATCTTGCCATGTGTAACCACATGGATGGAACTAGAGGGTATTATTATGCTAACAAAATAAGTCAGTCAGAGAAAGACAATTATGATATGATCTTACTAAAATGTGGAATTTAAGGAACAAAAGAGAGGATCATAAACTTTAGGCCGTGAATGTTGAAAAGAAGCAACAAAGAAAGGAACAAAAGAGTCCTAATGTGGTGCCACGGGAATCATAGTTTCATCCTTCCTTCCCGAGAAGCCATACGGAGGAAAACTGGTGAAATGGCAAAATTCTGGTAACATTCAGGAAACGCCCCACCCCTGCTCCCATTTGGAGAGAATATGACTGAGCAAATGAGAAAGCAACTAGAGAGAAATCACAAGGAAACACTTGGGAGCGGAAGCCCTTGCCCTCCACAGCAGGACCATGAGGGAGTTGAGGAAGGGCACCCAGGGCAGGACAGTTTCCGGATCACTGAGCTAGGCTGGGGACACGCCCACAGGAGAGGTATACACACGCAGCGGGGTGGCAACTGGACATTTTACTGGGTCTCACAAAAGCACCAGTCCCCGGTCCCCCACCAGGGCTGCATGCAACCCCATCCACTCCCCATTTCCTAAAACTACAGAAAAGTAGATAGCAGGCAACCAGCCGCAGCCCATAGGCTGTAGTTCTGAGGGGGAGGCAACGGAGTTTTAAATAACACAGGAACGGTTTCAAGAAGTCACCCGTATTTTATATCAAACCAAATAGTCCATGTTAGTCACAAGCTAAATAAAAAAGATACAGGACAGAAACTCGGAAAGTATTCCATACGGAGAAAAAAATCAACCCAGTCTGGATGAAAACCTAGCCTAAACCAACCAAACAACAGAATACTCTGTGAATTCATCACTCTTCAGACACACATATTCTGGGGGTGCCTGGGTGGCTCAGTCGTTAAGCGGCTGCCTTTGGCTCATGTCATAATCCCAGGGTCCTGGGATTGAGACTCAGCGGGAAGTCTGGTTTTCCCTCTCTCACTCACCCTGCTTGTGTTCCCTTTCTCACTGTGTCTCTCTGTCAAATAAATAAAATCTTAAAAAGAAAAAAAAAGACATACCTATTCTAATAAAGGATATGACTTTATTTTTTAAGTGTTGGTTGATTGATTGAGTGATTGATTGATTGAATTATCTGAGTGAGAGAGCCATGGAAGGGGCAGAGGGAGAGGCAGCAAGAATCTCAAGCAGATTCCCTGCTGAGCATGGAGCCCAACCCAGGGCTTGACCTCACCTCCCTGAGATCAGGACCTGAGCCAAAACCAAGAGTCAGAGGCTTAACTGACTGAGCCACCCAGGTGTTCCAAAAATAGGACTTTAACAAAAGAAGAACACAAAGACAAAAGGATTAAATAACAGTGGGAGATTAAAAGGGAGATTACAGTGCTTAAGAGACAAAGCGCGTAGCCAAATCCTCATTCAGATCTAACAAATCACTTCGAAAAATAAACATGGAACAGAAGAGATACAGCTGAACATCAAATTATTTTTGTGGACAGAAGACTTGAGATAATTGTAATGAATACTGAGGGAAAGGACATGAAATGTAAAGCAATGAAAGAATAGATGAGAAAGACAATCTAACATAAAAATCCCTGATATCTTGAAAGTGAAAATTTGCAATAATTAAGGAAAGAAACTGTAATATAGAAAAATATGAGGGGCCCCTGGGTGGCTGAGTGGGTTAAGGCCTCTTCCTTCAGTTCAGGTCATGATCCCAGGGATCTGGGATCAAGCCCCGCATCGCATTGGGCTCTCTGCTCAGCAGGGAGCCTGCTTCTCTTCCTCTCACTGCCTGCCTCTCTGCCTACTTGTGTTCTCTGTTAAATAAATAAAAATCTTAAAAAGAAAAAAAGAAAAATTTCTCTAAAGTGTAAGAATTAAGCCTTTTAATCAAAAAGATATACTGTTTTCCAATAATATTGGCAGAAAAAAGAGACATTTAGATATATGTTTGTTAAGTTGAAAGATTAGAAAAAAATAAATAAAAAGAATTCTTCAGCTATCCAGGGGGGAAAAAACTAATGACCTAGAAGGGTGAAAAATCAGATTTTCCACTGCAGTGTTCAATGGAAGAGGACAGTGGAGTAATATCTACAAAGTTCCCAGGGGAAGAAGTGACCCCAACATTTCATCCCATCAAAATGCCATTCGAGTATAAATGCAAAAGGCACAGGCACACATTCTCAAATATACAAGAACCCAAGGAATGGAGCATGCACGTACAAGCCCTTCTTGAAAACACAAGCTCTATCTGGTCAAGAGTTGACTCGGCATAAAACTGTGAAATAAAAATGAGGGGCAAAAACCCTGGTGGTGCGCATGAAATCTATTTAAATATAAAGGTGAAGTTAAATAACAGAGAAGTGATGGAACAGAACGGTGGTAAGCTTTACAAAGAAATAATACTGACAAGCAAAAACTGATAGGAGGGGAGAAAGAGGTGGGAAAAATTACCTCAGTGCTAGTCTCCTATCTTCTAGCAAGCCTCACTTGGTGGGATCTAAAATCAAAATATGACAGTTTTAAAAGTATAATGACTCCAACTTTTAATGGTGTTTATCATCCTTTTGCCCCCTCATCTTAGTACAGGAGCCAGGTAGCAAGTAGTAATAGCAAACATTTATTGATGTTTACCATATGCTTATTGCCCTAAGCTCTTTAACAGATTAATTTATTTAATCCTGTCTGTAACCTCATAAAATAGTCTATTCCTAGCCTCATTTTATAAAAGAGAAAACAAAACACAAAGAAGTCAGCTAACCACTCAAAGCTAACAAGTCATGGAATCAGAATTCTCACCCCAACTTTCTAGCTCCCCAGCCCGCATACTTAGTGCTCAGTGAGCATGTAAAGTGGCAAGGATGAGACCTCTACATGCTTTAGCTTCTATTTGTCTAAATAAACTGCGTGCGTCCAAGCACTCAGCGCCTGCGTGAGTCAGGACACAGTTGGATGGGCGCAGGCGAGGGTCCTGCTCTCAGAGGGGTTTAAAGGAACTATCCATATTCCAATATCCCATCTGGTAAAGAATCATTTATCTTAATTTCAGCAATCCCTTGAATTTCACTAGTTTGTTGTTGTGTTTTTCTACTTCCAAACAATAGAATATAGAGTATCATCCTCTGGCTAGAATTTTTGGTTTATTGATGTATTGCCCTAACATTCCAATCCACTTGGAAATATCTCTAATCATGTTTACAAATAATAATTTTATTTCTGAATGGTGGGATTTAGGGGTCATTTATCACTTTCTCACTTGTACTGTTTTGTATAACATATACCACCTCGGTAAAAACAAAGAAAATGAGAAACTTGTTTACATTCACATAACTTGAAGCTGTGATATGAACTCAAGTCTCAAACATTTTAAGAACCATGCAGTTAGTGCCTGGGTAGTTCAGCTGGTTAAGCGCCTGCCTTTGGCTCAGGTCATGACCCCAGGGTCTTGCTCTCTGCTCAACAGGAAGCTTGCTTCTCCCTCTCCCTCCGCCTGCCTCCCCCTGCTTGTGCTCTCTCATGCTCTCTCTCTAATAAATAAATAAAATCTTTAAAAAAAAAAAAAAGAAAGAAAGAAAGAACCATGCACTCACCTACTTTGTTCTCTTACCTCCTACACCCTGGGTGGGGTTAAGAACTCCAAGTCTTAATGCGCATAATAGCTGCATTTGCTAGAAATTATGGTTCTTTTAAAATTCCAGGCATCAGGTCCAGCTAATATAAGTAGGAAATTAGTGTTTGTGATTATAGTAGTCATTATTATTATTCACTGATGTTATAGTATATTATTAGAAATGTTATAATAGAACTAAGTACATGATGGCATGGAAACATAGAGGAGAAAATCCTACTAATTCAAAAAGGTAGTCAAAGAAGGCTTCCTGGAAGAGGGGACAGAAGTTAACTTTTAAAGAGTAAGGCTTAGCCAGGTAAGATGGGAGAATACTAGGGCATTTCAGGCAAGACAAAGCATGATGGATTAAAATAACTGGTGTGGCTGGATTGAATGTCATTCGGAAATGCGGCTGGGGAAAAGGTGGGAAAGGCAAGTCACTGGTAGATCTGAGATTACCCTCCTGTGCCATGCTATGCTAATGAATTGGTACTTTAAAGTCAATGGGGTATTTTACCTCCATCAGAAAGGATGAATACCCAACTTTTGTATCAACATGGACGGTACTGGAAGAGATTATGCTGAGTGAAATAAGTCAAGCAGAAAGAGTCAATTGTCATATGGTTTCACTTACTTGTGGAGCATAAGGAATAACACGGAAGGCATGGGGAGATGGAGACGGAGAAGGGAGTTGGGGGAAATCAGAGAGGGAAACGAGAATGAGAGACTGTGGACTCTGAGAAACAAACTGAGGGTTTTCAAGGGGAGAGGTGTGGGAGGTTGCATGAGCCTGGTGGTGGATATTAAGGAGGGCACGTATCACATGGAGCACTGGGTGTAGTGCATAAACAATGAATTCTAGAACACTGAAAGGAAATTAAAAAAAATTTTTTTTAAAATTTCACCTTTCTGGATATCCAAAAAAATTAAAATTAAAATTAAAAATAAAGTCAATGGGGGCCCACCAAAGGGTATGTTTGGAACAGTAGAGTGTCCCAGGAACATATGCTTTTCTGAGAGCCCCTGGCTGCTATGTGGAGAACTGGCTGGAAGGAACGATTCTGGAGATGGAAAACCGGTTCTGGTTGTTGCAACTGTCCCTGTAAGAGCTGATGGGCCCCTAAGGCAGAGACAAGAGTCTCAATGGAGAGCTGATTAGGACGATGGTTCTCAAAATGTGCTCCATAGACTACTGGGGGTCCCTGAAATTCTTTCAGGTGGGCTGCAAGGTCAAAAATATTTTTGTAATAATACAAAGGCAGTATTTGGCTTTTTCACTATTGACATTTGCACTAACAGTACAAGAGCGACGATGGGTAACACTGCTGCTGCCTTAGCACAATGAAAAAGACACTAAATCTGCTAACAGTCTTGCACTCTTACTTCATCCATTCATAGGGGGAAAAAAGTCAATTCCTCTGCAAAATGTCCTCGATGAGGGAATAACAATGATTAATTTCATTAAAACTCGGCCTTCAGTACACCCCTTTTTAATACTCTGTATGATGCATTAGGAGGGACTTAAAGCATCTCAGTCACAGAGAAAAATACAATTGTTGTCTCAAAGAAAAGCACATTTGCAAGTGAGTTATGAGCTGCACTGACCACTTTTTTCATGGAACACCATTTTCACCTAAGGGGGGAATAAGAAAGAACTGTTAACTAATTAAGGTTATTCACCCCAGAATATTTAGGAAACATTTTCTTGAAAATGAACAAATTGAATCTGTCACTTGAAGGGGAAAAGCTTCTTGGTTTTATTGTATTTGTTACTAGTTGTATTTGTTACCAGTAAAGAAATTTGAGTTTTTAGGCAAAATGTAGAATGGGGGGGTGGGTACCTGGCCAGCTCAGTCAGTAGAGCATGTGACTCTTGATCTCAGGGTTGTGAGTTTGAGCCCCAGTTTAAGTGTAGAGATTACTTAAAATTAAATCTTTTTCTAAGACTTTATTTATTTGACACAGAGAGAGAGATCACAGGTAGACAGACAGGCAGGCAGAAAGAGAAGGGGAGCAGGCTCCCTGCTGAGCAGAGACCCTGATATGAGGCTCGATCCCAGGACCCCAAGATCATGACCTGAACTGAAGGCAGAGGCTTAACCCACTGAGCCACCCAGGCACCCCTAAAAATAAAAACTTCATAAAAACTAGAATCTGGGGGGTGCCTGGGTGGCACAGCTGGTTAAAGCATCCGACTCTTCATTTCCACTCAGGTCATGATCTTAGGGTTCAAGCCCCATGTCTGAGATCAAGCCCCATGTCTGGCTCTGCACTCAGCACAGAGTCTGCTTGAGATTCTCTCCCTATCCCTCTATCCCTTTCCCTTTGCCCCTCTCCTCTGGGCACTCTCTCTCTCTCTCTCAAAATAAATAAATCTTTTAAAAATTAAAAAAATTAAAAATTTTTAAAAAATAGAATTGGAAAACTTTTGCCCAGGGCTGTACTCCTCAAATTTTTTTTTAAGGTCTATACCCAATATGGGGCTCAATCTCACAACCCTGAGATCAAGAGTCACATGCTCTACTGACTGAGCCAGGCAGGTGCCCCTGTATTTACCAGTTCTTAAAGATTTTTCCTATGAGGTGAATTGTTTCCCCTCAAAAGACATGTTGAAGTCCAATGCCTGCTAGCTGTAAATGTGACCTTATTTGGAAACAGGCTCTTTGCAAATGTAATAAATTTAAGAGATCACAGCGGATTAGAGTGGGCCCTAACTCCAATCACTGGTGTTCTTATAAGGAAAAAGAGTTTTGCATACACAAACACAAACACACACAGGGAATGGGGCCATGTAAAGATGGGGTAGACATTGAAGTCAAGTCAAGAAATGTCAAAGATTGCTCAGAACTACCTAAAGCTGGGAGATGGGCATGAAAGAGACTCTCCCTCCCGCCTCAAGAAAAAAAACCAACCCTGTCCAAATCTTAACTTCAGACCTCTAGCCTCCAGAAAGAGGAGAGAATAAATTTCTGTCACGTTAAGCCATACTCTGGGCGACACTTTATTACAACAACCCTAGGAAGCTAATACAGTGATGGTAACACCACATGTGGGTATTTGATACTGTAGAGGAAAGTGTGTCAGCATTTGAAAAATGTGCATAAAGCAATGAACCAGTATTTCCAAAAGCCCAAGGTATAATATTATAAAATCATGCCTGTAAGAGAGCCATCAAAGTGTAAAGTAGACTGATACATTGTAATATAACACAGTACACAGAGTTCAGTGTGAGGTCTCAGAATTCACATCACAGCTGACCTTTAAGAAACTATCACTGGTGATTTGATGTGGTACCAAAGGAAAAGATCTACAATTAGTTGAAAAGTCTGCTTAAACTCCTCTCCCTCTTTCAGCTACTTATCAGTCTAAGGCTGGATTGTTTCCATAGAGTTCAACCAAATAATATATTGCAACAGATCGAATGCAGAAACAGATAAGATAATCCACCTGTCTTCTATTAAGCCAGTCATTAAAGAGATTTGCAAAAAGATGTAAAACAATGCAACTCTTCTCTCTCTCCTCTCTCTCTCTCTCTCTCTCTCTCTTTTTTTTTTTTTTTTTGCTTTGGAAATGGAATTATTTTCATAAAATATTTTATCCATGTTAATATGTGATGGGTCTATTTATTTATTTATTTATTTATTTAAAATGAATATTTCATCATTTTTCTTTTAACTTCTAATAGCATAAACATCTTTAAATATAGCTCATAGAGATAGAAGCTTTGGGGGATCATTAATGATTTTTTTTAAAGATTTTATTTATTTATTTGACAGACAGAGATCACAAGTAGGCAGAGAGGCAGGCAGAGAGAGGAGGAAGCAGACTCAATGCTGAGCAGAGAGCCCGATGTGGGGCTCGATCCCAGGACCTGAGATCATGACCTGAGCCGAAGGCAGAGGCTTTAACCCACTGAGCCACCCAGGTGCCCCTCATTAATGATTTTTAAGAGTCTACAAGAGTGATGCCTGGGTGGCTCAGTCAGTTAAGCATCTGCCCTTGGCTCAGGTCATGATCCTAGGGTTCTGGGATCAAGCCCCATGTTTGGGTCCCTGCTCAATGAAGAACCCGTTTTCCCTCTCCTTCTGCTGCTGCCCCTGCTTGTCCCCCTATTCCCATCAAATAAATAAATAGATAAATAAATATATATATGTATATATACATATATATATATACATATATTTTTTTTTTTAAAAGAGTCTATGAGAATCCAGAGACCGAAAGTTTTACTGGTTTACAAAATAAAAACAATAGGATTGAGCAAACGTTTGGTGAAGATCAAGAGACCAGTCTTTGTCTTGTACCAGAACTATTCTCCTGATAGGGATTATGTCAAGAATAGGCTCTAAAAAAAAAAAGATGTTTCAGTCTGGGAAATGTTGAGTATAGGTTGCCTGAGGAACACTACTAGAACATGTTTCTATGAAAGGAGAGAATTTCCCTGAAAACAGTGCTCAGGATGGACTCTAGGGTTATACCAACATTAAGGCATAGCAGGAGAGCCGGCTGGAAACCAGTCTGAGTCAGAAAAAGAGTGTGAAGTGGGGAGAGAAATCTTACAGGGAAGTATGTCACAGAAACCAAGCAAGGCAGAACTTTCAAGCAGGGAAGGGGTCAGTAGCAGCAAAAACTCTAAAGAGATTCAACAGGGTCATTACTGATGAGCTGCGAGCAGTTCTAGAGGAAGAAGGGAGATTAAGGAGGCACCTGGTATGGTCTGCTCTTACATAATGGGCTGGAGGTCCGGGAGAAGTGAAAAGAGTAATAGTTTGGGGTGCCTGGGTGGCTCAGTGGGTTAAGCCGCTGCCTTCGGCTCAGGTCATGATCTCAGGGTCCTGGGATTGAGTCCCGCATCGGGATCTCTGCTCAGCAGGGAGCCTGCTTCCCTCTCTCTCTCTCTGCCTGCCTCTCTGCCTACTTGTGATCTCTCTCTGTCAAATAAATAAATAAAAATCTTAAAAAAAAAAAAAAGAGTAATAGTTTATGGTGGGTGAGAAGAAAGCCAGAGGAGAAGCAGAAACTCAAAAGTCAGAAAAGGGAAGTATAAACTGATGGGGTCCATGATCAAAGGAGCGAGACTGATACAAAGCGAAGGTCAAGCAAAGCTTTATTTCTCGCCAGCACCAAGAATCAAACCGACCGGCCAAGGCCGTCTTTACGGAGAGAGCGGCCACCCCCAGCCTCACAGACTAGCTTTTATAGAGCAAAGGCCATGTGGTTGAGTCTGGCCAATGAGATTGCAACACACAGAGAAAGCTGCATAGTCATGCTAGGTCACACGGAGGTGGCCAATTGAATTACAATTTACTCTATAGTACCTGTTTGAATTAGCCTATCACTCTGGTCAGAATTGGCGCCCTAGTTTGGCACCCAAAAGATGGGGTTTACATTCTTTGGTAGTTAGGGAGATAGTATGTGCACTTTACTGATTGGATGCCTCCACCTGGCCTGACTCGTCCTTGCATTCTAGGCTCTGTTATCTCCACTTGACCTGACCCATCCTTGTATTTGGGCTCTGTTATCAGGGACTGGTCGACCATATTTTACTGGTTTCCCAGACTTGCTTTTAAGTAAGTTCCTCGGGGCAGGGGTGGGGGGGTGTGGGGAGGATTCAGGGTCAGTTTAAGTTTCACTGCACAAACAACAAAATGGCTGCTTAACTGAGATGGAGCCGCTCTGGCTAAGTAGGCCCGTACATTAACAATAGTATAAGATTCCCCAAGAAGTCCAGAGGATAAGATTTTCCAGAGCTCAGGATTCAGTGGGGTATAGAAGGCAAGCTGGGGAGGGAGGGCTTTTGAACCAAACTACCTGATTCAAATCTTACTATTGTCTTTTGCTTAAGGGCTAAGGGCTGAATGTTTATGACCTCCCAAAAGTCATACCCAGAAACTCTAACCCCCTCCAACCCTCAGATGGTATTTGGATAATTAGATCGCGAGTAAGGGTAGAGCCCTCTTGAATGGGATTGGTGCCTTTTAATGAAGAACGGGGAGTCTGCTTCTCTCCCTCTCTCTCCCTATTCGTCCCTCCACCATGTGAAGATACAAGGAGAAGACAGTTGTCTGCAAACCGAAGGAGGTTCTCACCAGACACCAAATCTTCCAATACCTTGATCCTGGATTTCCTAGCCTCAGAATGATGAAAAATAAACATCTGTTGTTTAAGACACCTAGTCTGTGACATTTTGTTATAGGAACAGGAACGGAGACCTAAATAAGGGATCGACAAGCTACTTAACTTCTCTAAAAGCAATAGTATATACCTTAAAGAGTTGTTTACAAAGACAGCATGAGTTAAAACACATCAAGAGTTTAAAATTCCGCCTGCCAGATGGAACATACTTAACCAATCGCTGCTACTCTGAGACAGAAAGGATGGGAAAATGACAGGGTCCGTGGTCCATCAAAGTCCATAGGCTGGAGGGACAGAGCAGAGTGGCTCCAGCCCCACATCCCTACTCTTTTCTGGAAGTGCTTCGGAGGCAGCAGGTGGTCTAGCCCGAGTTTAAGGAGGGTGGCAAAATTCTAAAATAGAATTCAGCAGGACATAAACACAAAATCGTTTTCTTCTTCAATCACTGTCTTCAACCACGGTCTTTCAAATCCTCCTTTCTGATTTATTACAAAGTGGTTTAAAACTCCAAACTCACCTCTATGGGCCGGAGCCCAGATTGTCATGATGGGCAGCACTTCCAATGATGGGTGGCCGGGAGGGAGAGGAAGAGGAAATGCTGCTCTCCCTGACCCACCGGGGTCTTAATCCTCTCCTTGGTGGCAGCTGACTCTCTGGTTAATACCATCTGGCTGGCCCAGTGTCCTCTGTGTGACAGATGGCCAAGGGCTGGGTCAGTCACAGGCTCCCGTGAGAACTCTTCTGAGGGACCCCAGATGGGAGCTCGCTCAATTCCTCCACACACACCCCCACCCATGGCCCCACACTCAGCCCTCCAAGGCCAGGTGCCAGCAAGCTGTGTCCACTTGACCCTCAGCATCATGAGCAGAATGCTCTGCTGTTTGCCTTTGACAGTCCCCAACCCCCTTCTCCCCACCGCCTTCCCTCCTCCTCAGGCTTGGGCAAGAGTGTAGGGGATCGTGGTGATCACTGGAGCGGTGGGTCTGGTTCTGTCACCTCTCGGCTAGCACCAGGGAGGTGGCCCTCTTTATAAGGGGAGGGTGCTACAGCCTGCTGTTTTCAGCTGTGGGCCTCAGAGCCTGAAGCAACAAGGAAGCCCCCCAGCCCGGTGAGAGGTGTGGACTGAGCTCAGAGCTAAACTAGATGTGCCCAGAGAGGCAAACCTGGCCAGACCTCAGGGCATGGCTAACCCACATGACTGTCATGCTGAGGTCGATGAAGAGCCTTTGAAGGGTTTTATGCAAGGGACTAGTGTGATCAGATCTAGGTTTCAGAGCAATCCATCTGGTGGGAGTTGAGAATTTAGGAACCTACAAAATGAATCCGGAGAGAGAGGGCAAGCGTGTGCGCTCAGAGTGATGGTAAGAGGAGCAACACTCACAGAGTAAAGCTGTGGGAGGGACAGGCTTTGGGGGCTCAGGGCACTGCTAGCATGTCTGGGATCTTGCCTCCCACTTAGAACACCCCTTCTTCCAAGAAGCGCACTAAAGCCAACGGTGGGTTCCCCTGATCATGAACCTTCTTCCTTGTGTCTGAAGCTGGGCCTACCCCTTGTCCTCTGATCCACCATCACAACTTGGTTTTTCTGGTGGACACTCTACTGGAGTTGGACGGTGCGCTATTTTATTGGGGATTAACATCTATAAACGGAAGACAGAGGAGGGCAGGACCAGGCCCAGGAATAAGGAGAACCCCATGCAAAATCTCCATAAACCTGGTGGGTACCTCTGTGATGAGGACTTCATTGGGCCTTAGATGGGGCACAGAGGTCCCTCATTTCGCTCAGTCCCTTGTCACAGGCTGCGCAGGAAGGCTGTGACCATCCATGAGGCCACTGTGCAGCTGAGGCAGAATCTGACAGAGCTGACTGCTCCCTACAGCTGGGTGGCCAGGATTCCCTTGCAGCTGGTGTAGACAATGGGTCTGCATGATGACCGCCCATCACTCCCCACCCACCCACCCCCCACCCCAGCTTTGGGGCTTCAGGACTTTTGGTCAGGCCTGCACCTTCCAGCCTGCCTCTCCCACCTCGACAGGATCTGACAGCCCAGGAAGTCTGCCAGCAAGGCTTTGGAGAAGGAAGCAGGAAGAACGTGAAGTTTTGGAAATGCTATATATCTGTAATTGTAGCCCCAGGCACCCATAATTAGGAAAGCAAATTTACTTCTAAAGAAATAGCATCGCAATTCCCTGGTAAGAGACATTTTGGGGATTTTTCTTTTTTTGCCGTGCAAAATCATATCTGACTCTCACCCTCACCTGAATTAGTCTAAAATCAGGAGTGCTGACCGTCAAGAAGATGGGAGCTTCTGGAGCCTTGGACACACCCTGGCTCATGTGGGTTTGGGGCTAACACTGACCAGGTGTGCCCTTGCCCAAGAGAACACGCATTAAACTAGAGGCTGGCTTGCAGGAGTAATTTGTATGATTACCCACAAGTCCCTTTGAGGGTCATTTTAAGAATCCAGACACTGGCACATTGCCGGGTACCTAGCAGGAGCCCAAAAAATGTTTGTCGAAGGAACCTTCTTCACAAATCTGATTCTACCATGAAACGTATCTGGCATAAACATGGCTCTTAGTCAACCATTCTGCTGCCCTCACTCATTAAATTCCTGTTAAAAGGGAAAGCAGATTTTATTTTTAGGAAGATGGATAGGCGGCCAGTCGGTGACTAAGAGAGGATGAGAGAAGAACAGAGGTGTTTCCAGAAAGATAGCTTCTGATCTCACTTTATGACAGAAAGTCTTGCATGAAATCTCTAGGGCTCTTGTTCCATTGTGGATAACCCTGAGCGAGCGACCTACCATTTATAAGTGTACAAAATGAGCACATTCTTAATACCTAAATTACCAGGTGTTGTAAGCATTGAGGTAATAAGTGAAGTGCCTCCCCAGCCTATCACTTGAGGTGAAGTGACTGGTTGTTCATCAGAACAGACGTTTGTGTTTCTCCACAGGAGAGGAATGGTGGGAGAGAAGGGCCGATGAAGTCTGGAATAGAGAGGTCCTTTCCTCAGGCACAAAGGAAAGGCACGTGGTCACCAGTCATTTGTTCAGTCATTCATTTAAGATCATTTTTTTTTTAAGATTTTTATTTATTTGACAGAGAGTGAGAGAGAGAAATCACAAGTAGGCAGGCAGCGGGGGGTGAGCAGGCTCCTGCTGAGCAGAGAGCCTGATGCAGGGCTCAATCCCGGGACCCCGAGCCAAAGGCAGAGGCTTAAACCACTGAGCCACCCAGGTGCCCCTCATTTAAGATAATTTTGAGTGCCTACTGTGTACCAGGACTGATTCTAGGTGGTTGGGATCCATCTGTGAACAAGACAGGCAAAGATTTTTGCCCTTACGGAGCTTATGTTTGTTCTAGTGGAGAAGGCAGATAATTCAAACATACAGTATATGAGGAGATGATGAATGTTATAGAAAAAAAGAAAGGCCAAAAAAGGAACATGAAGGGAAATCAGGACTGAGGGAATGATGTGGGGGTAGAGGGAAGGAGACAGGTGTAAATACAGTGGCCAAGATAGGTGGGCTGTGAGAAGAAGTAAGCCAGAGCAAAATCTTGCAGGTGAGGACCATGGGAGGTCATGGTGGGGAGCAGTCCTGTAGCTACAGCAGAGCATGGAGGCTTCCAGAACAGGCTCTCCAGGAACAGCAGGGGACCAGGGCGGCTGGGCCTGTGAGCAAGGGGCAGAGAGCACAGAGGGGCCACTTTGAAGGATGAGACGTGGATCACACTGGCTTTGTAGCCGCCGCTCGCAGGACTTTGCTTTTGCTCTGAGTGAAACAGGAGCCTTTGCTGGATTTTGAACAGAAGAGTGACATTACCTAACTGTAAAGGGGTTATACCAACTGTGATGGGAGACCCATAAGAAGAATTTCTACCACTGCTCTATAGAGTTGATGTAAAGGAATTGTCAAGGAATCTGTTCCCAGACAGATAGGAAATTAGTTTATGTGGGACAAGTCCCAGCAGGTGCTGGATGGCATTGCTCAAAGCAAGTGCTTTCCTCTGTTAGAGAAACTCAAAAGGAGGCAGAGCCAGACTTTTCAGGCTTATTTTCATGCGTGCACTGTTCATCTTCAGCAAAGAAAAGAAGAAATGTTCAAAATGCAGGCAAAAAAAAACAAGATTGGGAGGCAAATTTTTTCCCTTATTTTTACCTAATCAAATTTTAAAATAGGTACTACCTACATAGTAGGTTACAAAGTTACAAAGGATGGAAGTGTGTCTTTTCCTTTACCTGTTGTCTGTCCAGAATTCCCCTCCCATGGAAGCAAACATGATGGCCACTGGAAGCGTAGCCTCCTAAAGGTACATACAAGAGGATGTGTGCACCTCATTGTGAGGGACTGAATTGTGTCACATGCTCCAAATTCATATGCCAAAGTCCCAATCTCCAATACCTCAGAAGATTATTGCATTTGGAAGTAGGATCTTTAAGAAGTAATTAAGGTTAAAAATGAGGTCATGAGGGAGAGCCCTTATATAATAAAACTGATGTCTTTATAAGAACAGAAGATTAGGATACAGACGGGCAGGAGGAAAGACCAGGAGAACACAAAGGGGGTAGGTGCCCATCTGCAAGCCAAGGAGAAAAGTCTCAGGAGAAACCCGGGACAACTTGACCTCACAGTAGAAGCCCCAAAACATTTCTTATTTTTAAGGTAGTCTATGGTACTCTGTTACCATAGCCCTAGCAAACTAATACACCTCTGTATATCTTGGGGAGATCTATATCTATATCTATACCTCTATCTATACCTATACCTATACCTATATCTATGACTGAATTTTCTCCCCAAAATTCACATGTTGAAATCTAACCCCAAAGGTGATGGTATTACGAGGAGGTGGGGCCTTTGGCAGATGATTAGGTCAAAAAGGAGGGTGGAGCCCTCGTGAGTGGGATTAGTATCCTTATAAGAAGAGACCAGTGAGCTAGCTCACCCTCTGCCAGCCATGTGAGGGCACAATGAGAAATCAGCAGTCTGCAACCTGGAAGAGCGTTCCCACCATGGGAACTTCCAGCCTCCAGAGCTGTGAGCAGTTCATTTCTGTTTCTATAAGCCTCCCAGTCTGTGGTGCTCTGTTAAAGCAGCCCGAATTGACTAAACTATATATATTTTTTTCCTACAGTTTTAACAGATTATAGATACTGTTAGGCACTTCGCTTTTATTTCATTTTAAACTGCATCTTAGGGACACCTGGGTGGCTTAGTCAGTTCAACATCCAACTCTTGATTTCGGCCCAGGTCATGATCTCGGGGTTGTGGGATAGAGCCCCACATTGGGCTGCATGCTCAGCGCAGAATCTGCTTGGGATTTTCCTCCCTCGATTCCCCTCTGACCACCCCCCCCCCCGCCCCCATTTGTGTGTGTGCGTGCATGCACAATGTCTCTCTAAATGAATAAATTTTTTAAAAAATTTCAAACTGCATCTTAGAGATCACTCCAGGCCAGTATACATAGAGCTGCTTTATTCTTTTTAAAGACTCCAGAGTTTTTTTTTTAAGTAGGCTCTACTCCCTATGTGGGGTTTCAACTCTCAGCTCTGAGATCAAGAGTCACATGCTCAAGGAAACAGTCAACAAAACAAAGAGGCAACCCACAGAATGGGAGAAGATATTCGCAAATGGCAATACAGACAAAAGGCTGATGTCCAGGATCTATAAAGAACTCCTCAAACTCAACACACACAAAACAGATGATCATGTCAAAAAAATGGGCAGAGGACATGAACAACACTTCTCCAATTAAGACATACTAATGGCTAACAGACACAGGAAAAAATGTTCATCATCACTAGCCATCAGGGAGATTCACATCAAAACCACATTGAGATACCACCTTACACCAGTTAGAATGGCCAAAATCAACAAGACAGTAAACAACAAGTGTTGGAGAGGATGTGGAGAAAGGGGAACCCTCTTACACTGTTGGTGGGAATGCAAGTTGGTGCAGCCACTTTGGAAAGCAGTGTGGAGATTCCTTAAGAAATTAAAAATAGAGCTTCCCTATGACCCTGCAGTTGCACTACTGGGTATTTACCCTAAAGATACAGATTCTTAGAAGTAGATATAGATTCTTAGAAGTAGAACCACTTGGCTGAAAATAAATGGATTTAAAATTTTGGCAGATATTACTGAATCATCTTCCAAAAAGTACAAATGTACCCTCCAGTCAGCAAAAGTTTCTGTTTCTCCATAACATTGCCCATATGTGGTGTCATAAAACTGCTTTCATCCAATATAATGGGTGAAAAATAGTATCTTATACTTACTATAGAAAAAGTTAAGTGACTTTTCACATGTTTAGATATTTTATTGAACTTCAGAATTGAAATTTTCAGCATTTTTCTTCTCCCACCCTGCCTGGAGGTGTGGGCACCATAACCACTAACCTGGCTCCAGATGTTTGTTTCTATGTGATATTTCAAATCCTATTTTCCTGTAGCACTTACCATTCTCAGTACCCCAGGACACATCACTGATGATGCTCACCATGGTTGTTGCTAGACGCCCACAATGTAGCTCAGTCAGATGATACATAAGCACATATTTACAATTCTGTAGCTACCTGGAGGAACCCAGGAGGGCTTCAAAGTGGAGGTGGTCCTTGAAGTACTTAGAAAAGTTGGCCATGTAAGAAGCCGTTCTAGACAAATAAAAAGGCATATGGTTTAAAACACTGCATGCTTGGAACTCCAAGTAGTCTAGTAGGACATCTACCACAAGGAAAGGAAGAATGTGGTTAGACAGCCTCCTCTCCCTTGTACAGGTTTGTAAGTGGGGATAACCACACCTGCTGTGGTTTACAGCTCAGGCTGCTTGCTGGCATCCACAGGTGCCTCTAATTCCACACTGCTCCACTTTCCTTTCCAGGGTTCCTTTCTCCAAGCAACATGCTCTCATGATTTTAAAATAGCTGTGTCATTTTTTCCGATTATAGTACTTTTTAAAAAAATTTTTGAAGAACAAAAATACTCTCTCAGAAGTTTTGTGGGAAATCTTTTTTAAGGTCTCCCTAAATACAGACACACACACACACACACACACACACACACACACCTCACACATGCATATAATGTGTATTTCATGTAAATTATATACTATTTTTCATTAAATGATTATGGAAATTTTTCATGCCAGTGAACATAGAATGACATTATCCCGATTACTGCCTACATGGTTTTTTATTCTGTTAGACCTACCAGAATTCATTGACTAATTCTCCTATATGGGCACTTAGGCTATTCTACAAACTTTGCTACAGGGAGCAACCTTGTCTCTTTATGCACATCAAGATTATTATATTTTTGGTTTAATGTTATTTTTTGTTTAATCAGTTGGCTGTTGGACTGACATCAGGCTAACTAGGTCTTCTCATGAAAGGACAATTTCTGGTCATTGTCTAAACTCATTTGCCTCCCTCCTTTCTGGAATAATTTTCAATTTGAGAAACTTATTCCTCGTAGTATCCTCATCCCCAAATCTCCCAGTTTGTCTTGTGCAGACTGGACAGCACCTCCCTCTCAATGGGTAAAAATGGGGGTGTTGCTAAGAAGATCATAGGTAATGTTTTCTGCCCTCTCTGAGTTTTTATGAAGTTAGGATCTGAAAGATTTCCCTTCGCTCTTTCTTTGAAGTGTCAATCTTTCATCTTGAGACCCCCCAAAGGCTGCAGGCTTCCCTCTAGGTTTGGTGCACATTATAAAAGAGCCCCTTTCATCTGCTATGCCACATGACTGACTGCAGTGTGTCCATGAGGTTACTCTGCTGTCCTGTAGATTCCTGTCATTGGAAAAATTTAGTTTCATCTAATCATTAAGGATATCGAGTCTACTCAATGTCATCCGTAACTGACATTTTGCCAAGTGTCAAGATCTACCCCTGTAGATCCTACTGTAAGTCACTATAAATCACCCCACCAATCTGAGCCTCAGCTTCCTCTTTTGTAAAAGAAGGAGGCTGGGCAAGAAGATCTCTCAAGTCCTTACTGCACTTAAGGCTGTACTGATGAATGGACTAAGCCAAATGAATGAATTAACGTATTGCTGGAGGGCAATCTTCTTGTGATTTAACTGGAAATCAGAGCAACAACTTGTTACCTCAACAACAGCTCAAGACCACTGTGGCAGAGATGTTCCAAGGCTATCTTGAGTAATCATGACAATAATCACACTAGATGGGAGCTCTAAGGAGATAGATATTGAAGAGGTCAGAGGTAGTGAGGGAAGGGGAGCCTCAGCCTATTTACAAGGAAGAAATTTTACCCAGAGTCCTGTCTCCCATTACATCTGCTAGGTTTCAGGTTCCCCAGACTCTTCTCTTCAGGATATCCTGTCCTCAGATCACCCTGTCCATATCTGAACTGTCAGTCTCTTTCCATCCTTCCCCCTACTCAGCGGACTTTCCCACCTTGATTGGGCTAGAGTTCATCTTGAATTTCATATACAGCAAAGACATAGATAGAAGTATTAGCAGTTCCAGAGAGGAACCTGGCCATGTCAGTGCCTGATGAGAAGAAGCACTGTCACAGTCCTATGGGAAGACAAGACAGCATGACAGTGAAGGGTTGATACTAATGCTCCCATACCTCGTACTATAGCCATTCATAGCTCTACGAAGACTTCAGGAAGGAGCGCTTAGGAAAAAGTGATAAATTACCAAAAGGTATAGGATTCTGATCCTCACAACATCTGATTCTCAAGTTTTCATGTACAACCATCTTTCTCAAAGTGGCAGTCACTTCAACAAAGCTCCTAAGAGTCAGTTCTGACCTACAAGGAACAAAAGGTATTTTCTGCCTTGGCTTGATTTCCCTGCACTCTGGAGACCCTTCCATCCACGTTTGCTGCCTGCTTTTCCCGCTGAACCGGCTTTCCACTGGATTTGCATGGAGCCCCACCCTGGAAACTTGGCTGTCATTTGTTGTATTATGTCCCTTGCAGGCATGATGGTTGTTCCAGTTAGCCAATGCTGTAAAACAGATGGTCCCAAAACTTAGTGGCATGAGACATTTTATTAAACTCACAGGTTCTGCTGTATCATGAGTTTAAGATGCCCCACAATGTCTAGGGCCTCAGCTGAGGTGATTCCGACATCTGGGGGCGACTCAAAATGCTGAGCACTGCAACAGTTTGGGTTGGAGGGTGCACTTGCAGTACAGTTCCTCAACTCCTATGTCTGGCCACTGGGCTGAGAGAGCTGGAAAGCTGGGCTCAGCAGGGACTACCAACCAGAAGGCCTGTACCTGGCTTCACCAGCATGGCCAGACAATGTCAGACTTTGAAAGATACTTGGTTCCACCAATTCCTAAATTGGGTGTTTCGGAGCACACAGTTAAATGCTCCTTTGCACTCTCCCTGCCAGCTTAAGAGTAAATGTTCCAGTCCAATAAATCGGTTACCATTGTTTGTATGCCTTATAGATTTTGTTGCTACTGCGTACACTCCTATTTGTTCTTGTGCAAACATGACTTTTAAAAAATTTTTGCTTTGTTTTAGTGGGATTTGGAGAAAGAGCCGAGATAGATATACATGTTAATCACACCATCTTTTTTTTTTTTATGATTTTATGTATTTATTTGACAGAAAGAGATACAACGAGAGAGGGAACACAAGCCAGGGGAGTGGGAGAGGGAGAAGAAGGCTTCCTGCTGAGCAGGGAGCCTGATGTGGGGCTCAATCCCAGGACCCTGGGATCATGACCTGAGCCGAAGGCAGACGCTTAACAACTGAGCCCCCCAGGCACCCAATCCCACCATCTTTAATAAAAAGTACTGCATGTTTGCTCCTAAAATATGTGTGTGTGTGTGTGTGTGTGTGTGTGTGTGTAAAATGATTGTGAGATTCATCAGATCTGTGCTCATGGCATTAGGTGATTCAGTATCACTGTTTTATGCTACTCTATTGTTTGACTATACAACACTTTATTTATCCATTCTTTTTAAAGGAACGTTTGGATCACTCCAAGTTTTGCTCTTACAAAACAATACTACTATGAAAAGCCTTGCATATGTCTCTTTGTACACTGGTATGAGAATTTCTCCTAAGAAAGAGATTAAAAGGAAAAAGAATTTGGTTTATAATTTATCAGCCTCTTCAGCTTTACCAGATAATGACAACTTGATTGCTAAAGTGGTTGAATCAACATATACTCCCATCAGCAGTGAGTAAGAGATCTAGGGGTTTTGCACTCCCACTAAACTTTGGCAATACCAGATTTTAAAATTTTTGCCAATATAGTGGGATTCGAGGGGCACCTGGGTGGCTCAGTGGGTTAAGCCTCTGTCTTCGGCTCAGGTCATGATCTCAGGGTCCTGGAATCGAGCCCCACATCGGGCTCTCTGCTCAGCAGGAAGCCTGCTTCCTCCTCTCTCTCTGCCTGCTGCTCTGCCTACTTGTGATCTCTGTCTGTCTGTCAAATAAATAAATAAAACCTTTAAAAAAAATGTACAGTGGGATTTGAATAGTTTCTTACCCCCAAAGGAACATTGAATCATCAGAGATCTTTAGCACATACTAAAACCACTGCTTGTAAATTGCAAAAAGAAAAATGCATCTTTACAATGGAGAGATCTGGCTGTCACTACCTTAGCTGAATGACTGAATTTGGCATCACTAACAGTGGCACCATCTGATATCATGAGTCCCATGATATGATGCAGTATTAACTATATAGGTTTATCTACAAATAGTTTTTGCCAGATATACTAACCTGAATCTAATCAAGCCTTTGGCAAAGTTGCCATGTCACAATAAGTAAAAGCAATTGAATGACGAGGGAAATGATACCTTGAGGAAATAGACATCCAGAATATGGGACTCTCCCTATCTGGCTGGGTGCCTTTAGCAAGTCAATATCATGGAGGAAGAAGAAAATAGTTTTTGACTAAGTGAGATTAAAACAACATAACAAAACATACACCTTGATTAAATCTTAACTGGGACAAAAGACTATAAAAGAGAAATTTGAGGATAAATTTTGGAATACTTGGGAAAATTCGAAACTTAACTAGATAAAAAATGATATTAATGAATTTTTGTTAATTTACTCAGGTATATAAATATAACAAATATTAATAAATTTAATAATGAAAATAATATAATTATAAATGTAAGCTTACTCTAGGGTGTTCATGTAGCTAAAATTTGCCATATTTGCTTTAATAATGGTTAGACCTTGATAATGCACAGAGGATATACAGGGGATGATTACACTGTTCTTTCCATTTTGTGTGTGTGTCTGAAATTTTAAATGTTATAATTTAAGAAAAACATAGGAGCGCCTGGGTGGCTCAGTTGGTTAAGCAGCTGCCTTCAGCTCAGATCATGATCCCAGGGTGCTGGGATCAAGCCCTGCGTTGAGCTCCCCCCTCAGCAGGGATTCTGCTTCTCCCTCTCCCTCTGCCTGCTGCTCTGTCTACTTGTGCTCCATTTCTCTCTAACTCTCTGTCAAACAAATAAATAAAATCTTTTAAAAATTTAAGAAAAATATACCTTTTATTTTTTATTGTGGTAAAATATATATAACTTAGAAGTGACCATTTTAATCATTTTTAAGAGTACAGTTAAGTGGCATTAAATACATTCACAGTGTTTACTGAGGCATAACTTTTTAAATCAGGTTTACTAGGGTAAAACTTACATGCAACAAAATGCACACATTTTAAGCATATGATGGAATGAGTTTTGAAAAGTGTGTACTCCCATGTAGCAACCACTGCATCAAAATGGAGATTGTCATCGGGGGCCTTTGCTGTCCATCTTCCCTTGCCACCACCTGATTTGATTTCTACCATTACAAAATAGTTCTGCCTGATTTATACCTTCCTATAAAGGGAATCATACAGTATTTACAATTCTGGTCAACATAACATTCACTCCACATAACATGTTTTAGGTCAAGCTATGCTGTAACAAATAACCAGAAATTAGTTCCTTTTAAGTGCTGAGTGGTAGTCTATTGCATGACATACAACAGTGTGGTTATCCTTTTATCTGTAGTGGACGATTTGGGTTATTTTCAGTTTGTGGCTATTAGGAATTATGGATAAACCAGAAATAAACACTCATTGTGTTGGTCTCAGTTTATGGACAGTGGTGTTCTTTGCTAGAAAAACCTGAGGTACTTTCCCGAGCCCACATTACTTGTAGCGAGCCTCCACAGATATGCTCCCAACCGGGGCCAGTGCTGTGGCTGGACCAGCCCCTGTGGTTCTTCTTGCAGGACATACTTGAGTAGAACCCCTCAGGGAATTCTGGGGAACAAGATTTACTACTCACAGGTCCTAGACGATACACAGCACACCCAAAGTCTACACAGCAAGGAAATTGGGTGGCAGCTGGGGTTGGGGATTGGGAGAGAGAGAGAGAGAATAGGCCTGGGGTCCTGCCTTTATTAAGGTCCCAGGGGAGGGATGTCTAGAATGTCAATGTTTCACTCTTTATTGGCTAATTTAAAGCATAGAAGGGAACTAGGATATAGGAAGGGAGAAATGGGGTCACTCAAATGGTCAGTTACTTAGTTTCTCCAGGGCTTTCTGAAGAGAGGACTTCATGGGTGGGGCCAGGGCAAATTTTTATCTGGTTGTTTTGCTAATAGTTGTGTCATATGGCTGGTGATGTTTATTCAAGATGGAGGATTTTGAAATGGAGGCCATCGCTATCAAAAGCTTAATGTCAGGCACCTAAACTAAAATTAAAAAGCATAACGTCAGAGATTGACATGACAGCATTCACATACAACTCTTTTTGTAGCTCTTTCCCTTTTCTCTGGGGTGTATGGTTAATGTACGTTTATTTATTTTTTTTTAAGAGGCTACCAAACTGCTTTTCTATAGTGGTCATAGCATTTTATAGTCCTAACAACAAAATCAGAGTGTTCCACCTGCTCAATATTCTCAGCAATACTTGGCATTGTCATACTGCTTCATTTTAGCCATTCTGGTGCTTATGAAGTGGGCATTCTTCATGATTTTAATTTATTATTACTTTTTTTGGGGGGAGGCAGAGAGAGGGGTGGGAGATGGGCAGAGGAAAGAGAGAATCTTAAGCAGGCTCCATGCCCAGTGCAGAGTCCTATGTGGGGTTCGACGTGGGGCTACATCCCATGACCCTGAGATCATGACCTGAGCCGAAATCAAAAGTTGGATGCTCAACTGACTGAGCCTCCCAGGCTCCCACATGTTTTTAACTTCTATTCTTCTGCTATTAATGATGTTGAGTATATTTTCATGAGCTTATTGCACATTCATATATCTTTGTGAAGTATCTGTTCATATTTTGTCCCTTCTAAATTGATAAGTTTATCTGTCTTATTATTGAGTTGTGAGGATTCTAACGTGTTATGTCTAATTCTGGATTCTCTATTCTAATCTATGAATCTATATGACTACTCTTCTGTCAGTGCACACTGTCTTGAGTTCTATAGCCAAATAATAAGTCTTGAAATCAAATAGTATAAATCTCCAACTTTTATATATCAATATATAAAATATATTATATATATCAATATATAAAGCATATATATTGATATATAATTAATATATAATATATATGATATAACATATAATATATATATAAAGCATATATTGATATATATATTTATATATCAAGTAGTATAAAACTCAAACCAAAATCGTTTTGGCTATTCTAAGTCTTTTGCATTTCCAAATACATTTTGAAATCAGCTTGTCAAATTCTACAAAAAGGCCTGATGAGATTTCAGTGGAGACTGTATTGAGTCTATACATCAGTTCTTTGGGAAGAACTGCTGCCTTAACTGTATTGAAACTGCCAATCCATGAGCGTGATGTATCTCATCATTTACTTAGATTGTTTAAAATTTGCCAACATGTTTTGTAATTTTAAAGATTTGTTTATTTTAGAGAGAGAGTGAGCATATGTGTCCACATGCATGAGTTGGGGGAGGGCCAGTGGGAGGGAATCTTTCAAGCAGACTCCCGGCTGAGTAGGGTCCAACACAGGGCTTGAACACATGACCCACGGGATCATGACCTGAGCTGAAACCAAGAGGCAGATAATTAATCCACTGAGCTACCCAGGCACTCCAACATGTTTTATAATTTTAAACATAGAAGCTCCAAATATTTCGATGTAGTTACAAATTGTATTTAAAGTGGCATCTCATTGTGGCTTTAGTTTTAACTTCCTAGATTACTAATAAGAATGGTTCTCTTTTCTGGGGTGCCTGGGTGGCTCAGTCATTAAGCATCTGCCTTTGGCTCAGGTCATGGTCCCAGAGTCCTGGGATGGAGCCCTGAATCCAGCTCCCTACTCAGCGGGAAGCCTGCTTCTGCCACTCCTGCTTCTTCCTCTCCTACTCCCCCTGCTTGTGTTCCTTCTTTCAATGTCTTTCTCTGTGTCAAATAAATAGATAAAATCTTTGAAAAAAAAAAAAAAGAAGAATTATCTTTTCATATATTAACCAATTATATATTCTCTCATACTTTTGTTCAGTTTTTATAGGACTATTTTTTTAATTCTTTATACCTTCTGAATACTAATTCTTTGTCATTGGTAATATGTGGTGTAAATAAGTTCTTCCAATTTGCGGCTTGTCCCTTTCATTTCTCTAGGCACATTTTCTGATTAATAAAAGATTTTAATATTACTCTAATAAGATTAAAAATATGTTTCTTCTTTTTTATGCCTTCTGAGTCTCATTTGTAAATCCTTTCTTATCCATATTTTTTCTAAAAATTTAAAGTTTTCTCTTTCATATTTAAGTCTTTAACATATTGTTAGAATACATTTATGTGTATGATGCAAGGAAGGGATTCAATTTCATGGTATTTAAAATCTATATAACCAACTATCCCAGCATTAGTTGTTGAATTACCCCTTATTTTCCCATTGATCTATGAAGCAGCCTTCATTATGAATGAAAATTTCATATATGCATGGGTTCATATCTGATTCCATTTCTTTGTCCATTCATGAATTAAACCACACTGTCTTAATTACTCTTGCTTTATAATAAGTCTTATTACCTGGAAGGACCAATTCTCTAACCATGTTCTTTTTTCAGACAATCTTGACTCTTCTCAGCCCTTCGCTCTTCTATAGCAATGTTAGAATCCACCCGTCAGATTCCATGAAAACCTTTTTGGGATTAAAATCACATTGACTGTGTAGATCAATTTGAGATTTTTTTAATAAATTTTTTTATAATTCTGATTTTTATAATACTGCCTCTCTGTGCATGAACCATGTCATATTTTGAATCTCATTTTTTTATTTCTATCAAGCAATGCAGTGTCAGGCCCATCCATTGTTGAATGGATTATTAAAGAGTGGGGGTAAATCTCCCTACAATCTCTGACTGGTCTTCACCTCTGCGTTGTTACCTGCTAGTCTTGCTTGCAGTGCAGTATCTCCAGGATTCCTCAGGGAGGGCACAGTAGCTCAGTGAACAGATGGAGAGTATGAAGAAAGGGTAGGTATTTCCAGATCGTGCCCGCGGGAGCTTGTTGCAAAACAGTATTTCTGGTGCCCACGGCAAGCCAGGCTTTGTGCATTCCCTCTGTAATAATCCTGTCCCAGCAAGCAAGACCAATGCTGTTACTGTGTGTTTTGTAGGAATTGAGGAAAGGATGGTTTGTGGGCTGTCAAAACAACTTAAACAAAGCAAAGACTTTCCATTGTATTTAATATTCAGGAAAACTACCAGAATCACTTTTGTTTCCCCTGTTAGAAGAAGGTGACCAAGTAAAGTGTTCGTCTGAACTCCATGGCAGGTTGAGTTCTGATAGGTTTTAATACAAGGCAGCTTTAGGAAAGGATTAGTAAAGTTATTCCATAGCATTTTACTTCGATGCATGTAGTTTGAATTCATCATCAGTTTTCCTACTAGACACTGAGCTGTGGCATAATAATATAAACAATGTAACAAAAGCAGTCAAAAGAAACAAAAAAGACTTTTTTGTGGGGCGCCTGGGTGGCTCAGTGGGTCAAAGCCTCTGCCTTCTGCTCAGGTCATGATCCCAGGGTCCTGGGATCGAGCTCCGCATCAGGCTCTCTGCTCAGCAGGGAGCCTGCTTCCTCCTCTCTCTCTGCCTGCCTCTCTGTCTACTTGTGATCTCTGTCCGTCAAAAAAATAAATAAAATCTTTTTAAAAAAAGACTCTTTTGCATATAATAAAAATAAGCTATCGAATTTATGATCACTTAGGAGAAGGTTCTTCCCCTAATAACATTGTTATTGGCTCAGGGAAAATTACCACAGCATAAAGGAGGCAAGAGAAATATATTCCCTTTCAGGCATTTCTAGCCTTCAACCTTAAAGATAAGCCCTACACTGATTAGAAGCTGCTGGACATTCTTCTATGAGAAACATTTATTTCTCACTTAATCCTTTTACATTTAAGAAGAGGGGCTCAAGGGGCGCCAGGGTGGCTCAGTCAGTTAAGCCTCTGCCTTCAGTTTGGATCATGATCTCTGGGTCCTGGGATGGAGCCCTGCCTTTGGCTTCCTGCTGAGCAGGGAATCTGTTTCTCCCTCTGCCTCTGCCCCCAACACATGTTCTCTCTTTCTCTCTCTCTCTCAAATAAATAAATAAAATCTTAAAAAGAAGAAGAAGGAGGAGGGGGAGGAGGAGGAGAAAGAAAAGAAGAGGAAGAGGAGAAGAGGAAGAGGTGCTTAAATGCTGTTTTTCTACAGAATTATATAAAGAAACTTTCATGGGGAGCTTTGGGTCCCCTGGTGCCTTCTATCACTGCAGACAGTCCTGTGGGAAGGGAATGGGTAGTAGGCAGAGGACCCCCGACATTCTACCTTCCAATTCCTGGACTTCCCATAACCCAGACAAATTCTAGGACTTTAAATTCTCTCTTCATGGCAGCCTTACAAATTTCTCCTGCTTGATTTCATGTTTGAGTTCAGGAAGATTTTGCTCAGAAACAGGAAATCATTAAGCAAGTGCTGACTTCGAGGGAAAACAGGGATATAAAAAGGATGTTTACCCAGTAGAGAAGGAAACCAGGCTCAGTGATTAACTGACAAAGGGAAGTGGTACGTCTAGTTAATATGGCCAACTGACTCCACTATAAACACTTCCTGTTCCTCTCTGAGAAACCAAACATAACCTGAAAGTTTACTTGGATAGACTAAAAGGCAAATCAGAAATCTTGTCGTAATTGAAGAACCAGGCTCCTGTCAACTGTGATCAACTCCTAAAAGCTCTTCACAAACAGGGTCAGGCTGAGAAGATATTTTCATAAGACTCCTATAAATTCCAAATACTTTACCTCCTGCTACCCATAATATCACCCCTCAATATATAGACAGCCTCGTGTTAAAATAACTCCGAGTACATTATGGAAATGTAAGATGATGGGATAAATTCATTAAAAGGTAGTAATTCTCGGGGCACCTGGGTGCCTCAGTGGGTTAAGCCTCTGCCTTCAACTCAGGTCATGATCTCAGGGTCCTGGGATCGAGCCCCACATCAGGCTCTCTGATCAGCAGGGAGCCTGCTTCCTCCTGTCTGCCTGCCTGCCTCTCTGCATACTTGTGATCTCTCTCTGTCAAATAAATAAACAAAATCTTTAAAAAAAAAAAAAAAAGGTAGTAATTCTCAACATGGAGATAACATCCAAAGAGTCCCTTCAATGAAATAGATTTCATAGGAAGAAGTGGGCTTCTATTAATGACAAGTGTCCAATGGTGAAAAGGTCACACATGAGTTTCCCTATTGAACTGATATACACACCACTTTCTCAAGGACATGGCCTTAGTGTGATAGGATAGAGACGTGTGTAAATCCTATATCTGTTCCCCGTGAGCAGGGGCTGAGACACCCACCTAAGACACACCCACACTTCTCTTACCTGGCTCATCATACACTCCAAATGAATGAAACAGCAAAAACTAGGCTATGATTGTATCCTAAATTTATAATTCTAATGTAGAAATATCTCTAGAATGGGGTCTTTCCACACCAACTCAATCGCTACCACTTTTCTCTTCACTTGCAGGACTCCTAACAAGGGGCCTCTAATCTGGGCTTTCAACAGCCATTATGCCAGCAAGTGACCTTAATATAGTGTCAGTCTGATCGTATTATGCTCCTGCTTAAAAGATTTTTGTTGGCTTCCCATCACCAAAGATGAAGTCTGAACACTTTCTACCCTACTAGTCTTTTTTCCTGAGCTTGCCATACCCAAATTCATCTCTGGTCTTTTCTCTTTCATATGTTTCTTTCCAGTCACATTGAATTTCTCACCTTGCCTTTTCAGCATGTTTATGCTGTTTTGACTTTGTATCTGCTCTTTACTCCTTTTGGAATGTCCTCCCTTGCTCCTCAGTTTAATAAATTCCTTCTTATTTTTTTAAGATCTAGTTCAAATGTTTTCCTAAAACACCTCCTTTCTTAACTTTCAACCACATTTTATTATTTTTTATGGAAACAATTGTTATGATAAAGGGAAATTATGAGTTTAAAAGCCTATCTTCCCTCTAGGTAAGTGTTGTCCACTAGAACTTTCTGGATGAGGGTAATGTTCTTTTGTGTTGTCCAATAAAGTATATGTAGCTATTGGGTACTTGAAATGTGGTTAGTGTGACAGAAGAATCAAATTATTTTATTTTATTTACATTAATTTGAATTTAACTTTAAAAAGCCACACGTGGCCAGTGGCTACAAAATTGGACAGGACAGTTCTACTCGCCCACCACAGATCCTGTGTAATAATAGGTGATCAATACGTGTTTGTTGAATGGCTAAATGGGTGGATGGAAACAATATTAATGTTTTACATTTCAAGGCCATCTCGTGATTATACATGCCTTAGAATCTAGCCTGGAAGAATAGAAGGTTTTCCAAATGTATCTAGGAGGCACCTGAAAGTGAGAGAATTCATTTCAGAGCTCAGTGAAATTGATATATTTAATTTAATTATATAATTCAAGAATCTGGAAATGTTACCATATTACTCCCCAAAATCATACATGAAGTATTTTAAAGATCACTTCTTTTCTTTTTTTTTTTAAAGATTTTATTTATTTATTTGACAGAGATCACAAGTAGGCAGAGAGGCAGGCAGAGAGAGAGGCAGGCAGAGAGAGAGGAGGAAGCAGGCTACCCGCAGAGCAGAGAGCCCGATGTGGGGCTCGATCCCGGGACCCTGAGATCATGACCCGAGCCGAAGGCAGCGGCTTAATCCACTGAGCCACCCAGGTGCCCCTTAAAGATCACTTCTTGGCAGGATAAACCCTCTTACCAATTTATGAAAAACTTGAAACTGAGAGTTTGAATGAAAAACCTTGATCTCAGATGTGCTCTTCAACAATTACATGTTCATTTCCAGGACTGCAACCAGGAACTGGTGCGCTCTGTCTTGAGAAAACATGGATAGAGAACTGAGTTTACCTGACAGTTGACAGTGGAGGTGGGAAGATAATTTCTAAAGGATAAGAAACGCTAGCAACAATAATAAATGATCCCAGACTTTTCATAACACAATAAATCCTAACAAAACAAAGGTTTATTTCCTGCACATTTCTTAAAAACTTACAGTCTGATGTAAGTTGAAGAGCTCTCTAAGGAGGCTCTCCTCCAAAGGTGGCTTGGGCAAGCAGGGTCCTTTCATTCTATGACTCCCATGATTCGTTATTAACATTTGACCTCCCATGGAAGGAGAGTCCAGTGTGTGGGAAGGCACAACAGACACTTCATTACTTCAGCCTGGAAGGGATACCCTGCCTCTGCTCCTTTGCCCCGACCTAGTCATGGGGCCAACCTAACAACAAGAATACAAAGAATACAAAGGCAAATAACAGGGCGTTCCAGTCCTCTGTGTCACAGTGCTTTAGGCAATAGCCAAATCTATTAGAACTACCCTTAACTACCCTTTCAAAGAATTTTGAATATAGGGTGCCTGGGTGGCTCCCTTGGTTAAGCAACTGCCTTCGGCTTAGGTCATGATCCCAAAGTCCCAGGATTGAATCCCACATCTGGCTCCCAGCTCCATGGGGAGTCTGCTTCTCCCTCTGACCTTCTCCCCTCTCATGCTCTCTCTCAAATAAATAAATAAAATCTTTAAAAAAAAAAAGAATTTTGAATATACACAAAATAGTTGCCATCAGTAGCTATAATGAATGCAAAATACCTATCTTTATAAAATGCAAAATACCTATCTTTATAAAACTCAGCCTCAGGAGAGAAACTCACATTTAAGAAAGACAAGCGAACAGCAAAGGAAATGACAGGTTCACATGTTCACTGTGGGGACCATAATTCCCTACACATTTTGAAGCCATCTCTCTCAAAAAGTGCAGACTTTTTTGTGTGCGACTTCTCCATCATAGGAAAAGATGGGGTGTAATGATACATTCTTTTGTTAAATAGGGGAAATCAGGACAAATCTTCATCTTATCTTTGATCAGGTTGCTACTTTTGAGTATCTTAAATCTCTGTTATACCTGAGTTCCACTCAATGCGCCTTCTCTTTTATGACTGAAGGCAGGGAGTAAGCTCTTGCCTGAGCTGCGTCACGATTTCCAGTTCCAGAGAAAACACTGCCTTGTTGAAAGCAGTTTGGCATGAGGACATTTGCAGTATTGTATTATTTCTCACAGAATTACCCATCATGAAATTATTCTCTGAGAGAAAGTTTTCCAGGGTGGGAAAGCAACTCAATAGAACTTTTCTTCATTTGAATACCAGAAGTCATGCTTCCTTTTTTTGTGGCTGGGATTTTGTCATGAGTAAGGAAGACAGTAAGATCTTTGTCTTCAGGATTCAAATGTAATGTATTCATTCCTGTTTACCAAAATAAATGTGCCTGCCAAGTAATCAAGACTATGAACCAGATAAAATCTTACTGGGAATACGTCAAAAGGAATGCGTGAATCTGAGAAAAAGCCGCTACTTTAATTTTTTTTAATTTTTTATTTTTTTGCTACTTCAACTCTTAACTGAGCCCTGACTTGCCCTTTGCTAGACCTCTGCTAGTCAACACCTGTGTGCACACACGACCAGAATATTAAGGAAGTTTTCTACAAACTCAAGTTACAGAAAACAGTTACACTTTCATAAGCCTGGGTTTTACAGTTTACTCTGTTAGCAACATTGTCCAAACTCATCTGTGAGTTTGGGAGGCCTTCTCATCTCCATCCTCCAGCTGTCATTAATACTCAGCCAACCAGCCCCGTGTGGAGATTTCCAAGTTTTTTGGGCTCTGACACCATTCCCCAAACTAGCCAATAGTCAGGCATTTTGCCCTGTCTATATACACGTCTGCCAACATGTCTCATTTCTGGGTATAAACATTATTGTTAACAAATCACCCTGACACCCTGCTGTGAACTAAAATTTTGCGTCCCCTTCTCAAATTTCATTTATTATTGAAACCCTTATAAGAAGAAACCCAAGGGAGATGATCACTCTCTCTCCACCAAGTAAGGCCCAGCCAGAACATGGCCATCTGCAAACCAGGGAGAGAGTCCTCACCAGAAATGGACTGTGTTGGCACCCTGGTCTTAGAATTCCCTGCCTCCAGAACTGGGAATTAAATTTCTATTGTGTTAGTCACTCAGTCTATGATATTCTATTACAATAGCCCAGACTGACTAAGGAACATCCATATAATGGAAGATTATGCATCCATATAAAAATCACATTTATGGGGACACCTGGGTGGCTCAGTCAGTTAAGTGACCAACTCTTAATTTTGGCTCAGGTCATGACTTCAGGGTGGTGAGATCAAACCCCACTCAGTGTGGAGCCCTGCTTAAGATCCTCTCCTTCTCTCTCTGCTCCTTCCCCCAAGCCCTGGTGGTCTCTTAAAAAAAAAAAAATCGCATTTACAAACTATATTTTATGACATTCAACTTATCTGAGAAAGCAGGGCAAATGCTGGATATTCTTTATGGTCCCCATTTTTTTTTAACAAATATGCTGTGTACCCCAACTTTCCTATTCCTCCTATCTCTTTTAAGGGTCTGTTTCTTCCATGAAAAATACTGGAAAAGCAAAGGTTCTGCCGTAGGTCACTCCAGGTGACCCTTGTGTGAGTGGAGCAACTCGACAGCTTCTCCCAGCTTTTCAACAGACCACCTGTTTCCCTCCAGACTCGTCTGAATGCTAGCCCCACAATTCACTCCCTCTTCTCCACAAACATCAGTGGTTGATGTCAGGCAAGCCTCACCTTGTTTGATTGTCCTGTTCCTTTCTTATCCCCAACCCCACTACAAAAGTCCAAAAGAAGCCCCCAAAGTTAATCCCAGCACAGGAACCCTTGCAGGAATAACTCCATTCTTAACCTGACTCCCTTGTCCTGAAGTTCGTCCTTCTTTCAAATGCCTCGTTCTCTGCTGTAAAAATTATGCATTTGGGAAAATGCATAAACAAAGATTCATTCCACCCTGAGATCCATTTACTGGAAACTATATATGAGAGCAAAGTCAAGGAACTCAGAGTTTTCAAACTGTGAAGCAGTGTGTAAGGCAACCAAATAACTAGTATGTTAGCTAAGGTGTTTTATACACACTGGGAGGCACTATTATTGCAGGAATGATTATTGACTTGTTTACCAAACCCTTCTTGAGTGCTGCCAGAATTCCTAGAATTCAACGTATGCAATAAATCAAAAAATGTTGAGAACACAGATCTAGTCTGGGGTTGGGTTTCTTTGTCATTTTAATGTGAATTTTTTTATTATTAGATTTGCTGACCTTCTATTCAGAGGGACCAAGAATAGTATAAAAAGAGTCAGCTATCTTTTCAACACACTTGGTTAAATTTCTTGAGAACAATGCCCACAATTCTTTCAGTATTTGAGCAAGTGAACCAATGAAAACTCAACCTGTCCTTGGGAAAGATTATCAACCCTTGTACCAGCATAAAAGTTAACATTCATTCCTCTAGTGCAGTGTTTTATTTTAATTGCAATATAGCTGACATATGACATTATATTAGTTTCCTCTGTACAGGATGATTTGCTATATGTATTTGAGCCTAAGCTGTTTCAATGTTAAAAATGCTTTAAACTGAATTATTTTACCTCCAAACTGTATTCTAAAATATTCTGACATTTTTGTTTAAATTATAATTTGGAGGTTACCTGTGACACCCTACCTTGTTCCCCAATACAGGAGCTTAAGATATATATATGTGTGTGTGTGTATATATATATATATATACATACACATGTATATATGTACATATATATGCAAAAGAACTGATAGAATCAAATGTTTATTATAATAGTCTCCAGGAACTGGAATTATGATTTTTTTTGGTTAAACTGTTTTGTACTTCCCTATTGTTTTGCAATGAAAATTCATTATCTTTGTAATCAGAAAAAAATCCAAATATATTGTTAAATGTTTTGGCCACTGGTAAATGATCAGCAACTTACATAAAAGCAAGTGCTTTTATATTTCATTAACAAAGAAATACTAAATGTATCATAACACTACTAACTTTTTGAAGTCTGCTGGTTCATAGAATTGAAAGAAAAAAGAGCCCAAAATTTATAAGTTGGAACTGTAACTGATAATTCTCCGGTATCATTAAATTCTGGGGTTGCATTTCCAACCAGGCCAGAGTAATGGAGTCTGGAATTATCCCTCCACCACAAGCAAGTAGACAACTGGAGGAAACATAGAAAAAATGAATTTTGGATATTGGACAACAGGTAGTGCAGGCTTATGATCCTTGAGAAAGGCGGGGGTGGGGGGAATGAGGTAAGCCCTTCACTTGCTCAACCTTTCCACCTAGGGACAATATCCAAGCTGTGGGACAGACGGGGGCCATGCAAACTGAGCTGAGGAGAGGGAGATTAGAGTTCTGGAAGGTTGAGGAGGCTAAATTTATGGGTCACAATTCCTGAAAGGAGAATAATGCAAGAAAGAATTCCAGAAATTTGAATAAGGATCCCTTTTAACATTTTACTAAAAACCAGGCTGCACATAGTAGGGTGAAATCCCACAACATCAAAAAATGACTTCTAGAGAAAGAAAACCAAAAAACTCACTGGATCCTAGAAAGATCCAGGAACTGTTCAAATCCCCACCACTCCGGGTAGAGAAGCAACACAGGACATTTGCAAGAGACTCTGGAAGGTCCAGGCTTAAGAGTGGGGGTAAATTAACTTTACAGTATAGGTTATTCTAGACCCTCCCTAGAAGATGAATCCAGAAATAATTTAACTGCATAACGAAAACAAACAAGAACAAAACACACACATACACAAACACATATACACACAAACTGTTCTTTAAAGACATACAACAGAAGCCAAAGCACAATGATCTAAAATTTACAATGTCCAGAATTCAACCAAGCATTGCTAGGTCTATGAAGAAGAAGGTAAACATGACTCCTAACCAGAAGAAAAGTTACTCAACATAAAATGATGCAGAAATGCCAGAGATGGTGGAGCAAGAGGACAGACAAGGACATGAAAACAGCTATTATAAATATGCTTCACATTCTCAATGATATAAAGGAAAACAACATAATGAGATCAGAAATGCAAAATATAAAAAACAAATTAACATCTAGAAATTGGAAAATTCAATAGCTGAAATGAAAATTTGGTAAAATACAATAGCTGAAATGAAAATTTGGTAAAATACAATAGCTGAAATGAAAATTTGGTTGTAGGTACTTTGGCCATAAGCATCTTTGCCATAGACATTACCACAAGCCTTTCACCACATAACTAGTTGGCCATAAGGCAATTTTACAGTAAAAGATGAAAACATTAACTGGTTGACAGTTTGCATATTATTAAGTGAAAGAAGCCAATCTGAGAAGACTACCTACTACTGTATGATTCCAACTATATGGCATTCTAGAAATTGTGAAATTATGGAGAGAGTAGAAAGACCAGTGATTGCCAGGATTTAGAGTCAAGGGATGAACAGGTAGAGCACAGAGGATTTTTAGGGCAGTGAAAATACTCCATGGGATACTATAGTGAATATATACCGAATGTTACATTTTTTTAAAAGAACAAGGACAAATATTATTATACATTTGTCCAAACCCACAGAATATGCAACACCAAGGATGAGCCCTAACATAAACTATCAACTCTGCATAATAATGTTGTATCCATGTAGGCACATCAGTTGTAACAAATGTACCACTCTGCCAGAGGATGTTCATAATTTTGTGGTAGGGAGAACCTGAGAATTCTCTGCACCTTCCTCTCGATTTTTTTATTTATTTATTTTTAATGGGCGAAAGATTAGAGCAGGAACTGCACAAAGGAGTATGTAGAAATACTCATTAAAGCACATTTAAAAATTTTTAACCAATCTCATTTGTCATCAGGGAAATATACATCAAAACCAACATGAAATCTCACTTCACATACATTAAAATAAGTAACAGTTAAACAGACTGAAAATAATAAGTGTTGGCAAGGATGTGAAGCATCTGGAACTCTCATAGGCTGTCAGCAGAAATATAAAATGGTACTGTTACTTTGGAAAAGAGTTTGACAGCTTCTTTAAAAGTTAAATTTTCCTCTTACCATTTGGCCCATGAATTCTACTTCGAGGTATTTACTCAGGAAAAATAGCAACATATGCCCCCAAAAAGAGCTGTACAAACTGCTCATAGCTGATTTTTTTTCATAATAGCTAAATACTGGAAAAACCCCAAATGTCCATCAATGGCTAAACAAGTTGTGCTCCATCCATACTATGGAATATCATGGAGCTGTGAAAAACAAACTGCCAATACATGAGGCAACATGAGTGATTGGGGTTGGGTAAGACCGTCCTGAGTCTTAACCTCACCCCTGCTTATTTACCTACAAAGCCTTCAGCTACTGTGTTCCCATGAGAATAGTTCCCTTTACAAGAAAATGTTATGTGGGAAGCCTTGTGAATGGGATGGTCCCCAAATTCTCATCATCAGAGTTTCTAACACTTTGCTGCTGGATAGAAGCCAGTTCTCATGTTTTTATTAGTTTTATTTTAATTGAGTTCGTTTTTTTGACTTGGGTTTTTGGGGTTTTTTGAGGGATGGGACAGCATTTTTGACCCAAAATTTGATTTTCTTTTTTTTTCTTTTTTTAAGATTTTATTTATTTCATTTGACAGAGAGAGACAGCAGGAAAAGGAATATAAGCCAGAGGAGTGGGAGAGGAAGAAACAGGCTTCCCACTGAACAGGGAGCCTGATGTTGGGCTCAGTCCCAGGACTCTGAGATCACAAGCTGAGCCAAAGGCAGATGCTTAATGAATGAGCAACCCAGACACCCTGAAACTTGATTTTTTATATCATAACTCAGGACTTAATATATATTGTTTCTCCAATAGTATGAGCTTTACTTCAAAATAGCTTTTCACTTCATTGCTAGGCTTGGTGCTTCCAATAATTTATAACTGTGTATTAACTTCAGTTATAAGAATTACTTCTTTTTCTGGGACACCTGGGTGGCTCAGTGGGTTAAGCCTCTGCTTTCGGCTCAGGTCATGGTCTCAGGGTCCTGAGATCGAGCCCCGAATCCGGCTCTCTGCTCAGCAGGGAGCCTGCTTCCCCCTCTCTCTCTATCAAATAACTAAATAAAATCTTTAAAAAAGAAAAAGAATTATTTCTTTTTCTTTTAATCCATTCATTTAGTTTCTAAATGAAATGACACACTCTTAGCAGTCAAATCTGAATAATGCTGAGGTTTGTGGTTTCTTTTTTTTTCCTTTCTTGGGGAAGGGTTGGGGAGAGGTGAGTGGATGATGATAGTTTGCTCTTAAAAATAAGGTTTGGGGGCGCCTGGGTGGCTCAGTGGTTAAGCCTCTGCCTTCAGCTCAGGTCATGATCCCAGGGTACTGGGATCGAGACCCGCATCAGGCTCCCTGCTCAGAGGGGAGCCTGCTTCTCCCTCTCGATTCCCCCTGCTTGTGTTCCCTCTCTTGCTGTCTGTCAAATAAATATTTTTAAAAAATAAGGTTTGGGGGGCGACTGGGTGCCTCAGGTGGTTGAGCAACTGCCTTTGGCTTAGGTCATGATCTCCAGGTCCTGGGATTGAGCCCCACATTGGGTTCCCAGCTCAGTGGGGAGCCTGGTTCTCCCTCTCCCTCTGCCTACCCCCTGCTTGTGCTCTCTGTCTCTGTCCCTCTCTCTCAAATGAATAAATGAAATCTTAAAAAAAAAAAAAAAAGTAAGGTCTGGGAGGCTCCCCTGGGTGGCTCAATCAGTTAGGCATCCAGCTGTTGATGTTGGCTCTGGTCATGATCTGGGTCCTGGGATCCAGCTCTGTGCTCAGCAGGGAGTCTGCTTGAGGATTCTCTCTCTCATCCTGTCCCTCTGCCCCTCCCCCTTCTTGTTCTCTCTCACTCTCTCTCTCTCAAATAAATAAATCTTTTTTTTAAAAAATGATAAAATTTAGGTCCCTGGGTGGCTCAGTCACTTAAGCATCTAACTTCTGATTTCAGCTCAGGTCATGATCCTGGGGTTGTGTGATGGAGCCCTGCCTTAGGCTTTGTGCTGGGCTTGGAGCCTGCTTAAGATTCTCCCTCTGCTTCTGTCCCTCTACCACCCCACCCTCTAAAAACTAAAATTAAAAAAAAAAAAAAAAGGTTTGTTTTTTCCATTTATATGTGATACTTGCTTGTTGTAGAATATTGTTGTATTTTCCTCTTTCCCCTCATTTTGGAAGCATTCTTTCCTGCAGATCTCCCATCAAAAGAATCAAAAGTGATTCAGGGGGGATGAACTCCATGCAAGCATTTCCCCCCACTCCTCCAGTACTAGCAACAGAAGTGGGCGTGTGCTTCTTAGAACGAAGTAGCCATGTGACCTAACAAGGGTAATCACACACTGCAGGGTTTTCTCTTTTTGCTTTAACTGAAATATAGTTGGCACACAATGTTCCATTGGTTTGAGATGTTAGGCATAGTGATTCTGTAACACTCCATTATTCTGTGCTCACTACAAGTTCAGCTCCCATCTGTCACCGTACAAGAGCACTACAATACCATCAACTCTACTCCCTACGCTGTGCCTTTCCTACCACGATTTATTCATTCCGTAACTGGAAGGCTGTCCCTCCTGCTCCCTTTCCCCATTTTTCCCATCCCCTCTTCCCTCTGGCAACCACCAGTTTGTGCTCAGGAGGGTCTGACATACAGACATCAGAAGAGTCTTCCGTCCTGGAATACAGAGCTATGAGAATGACAGAAGTAGACATCTTTTTCAGCCATCGTCTCTGGTCTCACAAAAGAAGCCATCTGTATCAAGGAAAAACGTTGCTGATACACTAAAAGCCACAGGGATGAGATGAAATGAAAGGATGATTAGACTCATCACCGTGTCATTGGAGCCCCTGGATCCAGACTGAAGTGTGTTCTATCCCTAGGATTTTGGGTTACGCAACTGATGTATGTTCATTTTTGCTTCTACTGCCTGACGTTGGGTTTCTGTTACTTGTAAACGAGAGTCAACAATAAAACAGAAAAGTATAAAAGGGGAAGAGAGGTACTGTTAATTCCACCATCAAAAAACTACTGGGGGACGCCTGGGTGGCTCAGTTGATTAAGCGGCTGCCTTCGGCTCAGGTCATGATCCCAGCGTCCTGGGATTGAGTCCCGCATAGGGCTCCTTGCTCGGCAGGGAGCCTGCTTCTCCCTCTGCCTGTCTCTCTGTCTGCCTGTGCTCGCTCTCTCTCTCTCTCTCTAACTAATAAAAAAAAAAAAAAACTACTGGATTTTTGTAGTATTTTTGTGTATTTTGATGCCAATCATTTTCTCTGCATACTAATAATCATATACCACAATTCTATATCCTTTTTTAAAAAATTTAACATAATTATGGGCACATTTCTTGGGTAATTCAAAATTATTTTCAAAATATCACTGTTCATGGAAATCTCATTATGCAACCATACTATAATTATAATCCTTCCATTATTGGATACTTAACTTCTTTCCAATTTTTCTCCATTATGAATTATACTGCAATATGTATCTTTGCACCCAGAGATTTTTTTCCTACATCTAGGATTATTTCCTTCATGTGTAATTTCAGGAATTCAATTACCATTCAAAACATACGAACATTTTTAATGTCCATGATTAAATATGACAACTTTATATCCAAAGCGTAGTATAATTAATAACCTCAGCAAAAGTGTACAAAATGCCAAATTCATGACTGCATTAAATATTACCACTTAAAATGATCTTCCATTAGTTGTATGGCTGAAAATGACATGGCACAACTTTGTTGTTTTAATTTGTACTTATTAGAGAGAAATGCATTTGCATAAAATTGTTAGTCATTTGGTTTTTTCCTTTTTGTTGCTTGTCTCTTCTTGTCCCTACCCACATGTTTACTAGGGATATTGTGTTTTTTCTTACCAGTTTGACCTGTCTCTCTCTCCTTTTTTTAAAGTGTATTTATTTACTTGTTTTTAAGTAATCTCTACCCCCAACATGGGGCTTAAACTCACATCCCAGAGATGAAGAGTCAAGTGCTCTGCTGACTGAGCCAGCCAGGCACCCCTGTTCCTCTCATTTTGAACTCAAGAGTCTTCTCTCTCCCACTTAGAGTCTTGGCAGTCACTTTTACATACTTTTAGAGTATTTTTAATAGTTTTACCTTCTACTTTAAGTTCATTTAACTATCTAATCTATGTGCAATCTTTTTCAAACATATATGAGGAAAAGCCTACGATTTTTCTTTTGTTCTAAACAACTGAAATGCCTAAAGCTTCTTTATGCATATCTTAGGGTCTAATTCTGGTCGACCTTATCTTCCATTAATCTGTCTCCTCTTACGCCTGGAATACCCTACTTTAATTGCTGTGTTTTTATAACATGCTTCAACAGCTAGTGAGGCTAGCTGCCATTCCCACTTGTAAGTTTTTATTTTTAAAATTTTATTCTCATATTGTCTCATCTGTTTGCTCTTTCAAGTGATTACCACAAAAGGAAAAAAATAACACCCCTGAAAATTCACCAGCAGCAACAAAATAAGAAAAGGAGTAAAACTACAAGTCAGAAACTTCAAAATGTGGCTATTGAAGAAAGAAATGAAAGATTCTGTCAGAGCAAGGCCTGGCTTCTAATCCCACTGCAGCCTCCTACCCACCATGATGGGCCTGAGGAGAGAAGAAGATGGACAAATTCCTGAGAGTTCTCACTAATACTAACTAACATGGAGGAAAACAGACTATGAGGTAAACAAGCAGCCCAAGAAAACACTTATCAGAGTAAAGGCCCCAACTTCAGCTATCAGTGGACACAGGAAAAGCCCCAGGAAACTCTTGGGAACCCAGAGGTGTTCTACCATGAGGACGGGATGCATGGCCAACATGAGAGATTAATTCCTGGTACCAGATATTTAACATGATCTCAGAAGAGACACTAAAACCCAGGTCACTCAACAAAGGCTGCACACAGCCCCAGTAGAGTGTTCTTCCTACCCTCTCTGTCCTCGGGCTCAGAAGAGCCAATAGAACTCAAGATGTTAGCCCCATCCTAGAATGTGAAGGGGAGACACGCATGCCAGGGATGGAAGCCATGGAGAACTCATCCTCACTGTCTCAGGGAGAGCTGAAGGTCTGGAAATGGCTGCCCACATTCAACACAAACAAGCTAGGATTAATCAGATAGTAATCAAGCACATGCCAAAGAGCAGCCAAGAACCCAGGCTGGGAGAAAAACAAAGAAGCCAAGCAAAAATTTAAAAAAAATAAGTAAATACTTTCTGGGGCACCAGGGTGGCTCAGTCAGTTAAGTGTCTGCCTTTGGCTTAGGTCATGATCTCAGGGTCCTGGGATGGAGCCCAGCCTCACTCCCTGCTCAGCAGAGAGTCTGCTTCTCCTTCTGCCTCTGCACCCTCCCCACCCCCCACTTATGCTCTCTCCCCACCACACACAAATAAATGAATAAAATCTTAAAAAAATAAATACTTCCTAAGTGTGTGTGTTCTATGGAAGACTGTGATGAAAACATGAATAAAATAAGAGGGAGCAAAAAAAAAAAAAAAGAGGGAGCTCAATGACAAGAGGATACAGCAACAGGCTTTCAGAACATTGTTGAGTACGAAGAGAAAAAGTAGTTGTCCTTGTTTTGCACCCAGTTTTGATAAGGACATATTCAGTGTGCATTGTTTATTATAATGGGAGGCACTGTTTAGAATTTGTTATTCTTTATCATGCTAAGGAAATAGCATTCTATTTCTAATTCACAAAACGTTTCAGTAACAAATGGTTGAACACTGACTCAACCTATTTCAGCTGGCATAAACAAGCTATTTTGCAAGGTCCTTTTTTTCTTGTACCACACTTACAAAGAACTTCAGTGCAGTCCTCAGAACTTGTCCACATGAATGATGAGTGAGACATTTCATCATATTTCCTTTTAACAACCAGACTTTCTGTCATGCAGCAAATTTAATGACTCATTTTACAAAGACAAGTTTTTCCACTATTAGTATTTACAGGATTGCTAACACAGAGCTACAGGTTGTATAAATGCCCCATCCTCCCAATGTCTTGAAGCTAGAAAGAAGAAAAGGCTGGTGAAATTGGGGTTCATTCATTCTACAAACATAAGCTTTGGAGTCAGGCAGCTCTGAGAACAAATTCTGGCTCTGCAATTCACTAGTCGTGGCTTTGAACCACAACTTAGCTTCTCTAAGCACCAATTTTCTCATGGGACAGCTGGGTCTATGACATTTAATTTATAGGGTGTTGTGAGAATTAAATAAAAAAGTGCATTTCAAGCAGGTACCTTAAGATGATTATTTATGGGGCGCCTGGGTGGCTCAGTGTGTTAAAGCCTCTGCCTTCAGCTCAGGTCATGGTCCCAGGGTCCTGGGATCGAGCCCTGCATCTGGCTCTCTGCTCAGCAGGGAGCCTGCTTCCCTTCCTCTCTCTCTGCTTGCCTCTCTGCCTACTTGTGATCTCTCTCTGACAAATAAATAAATAAAATCTTTTAAAAAAAAGATTATTTATACTATTATCGTTGCTATTTTTTTAAAAAAATTATTATGTTCCTGGCACATCTTAGATAATAAATATTTATTGAATGAATAAAAGATCTCTGTAAAAAATTCAGAGATGAAATAGAAAGTCTATGCCCACAAGAGAGTTGCCAGTGAGGAAATTAATTGCAAATAAAATAAATCTAGATAAAGCTGAGTTCTAGGTTTAATTTCATGAGGACTAGCAACTTCTTTTTTTCTGAAAAAAAATGTTATTTTAAATTCTAATCTAGTGACTTAATTCTGTTACCTTGTTCCTAAGTATTCTTCCCAACTAGATCTCAGCCTGGTTCCTGAGCACATTCACAAACTAATTCCTGACCCTTATACTCTTTGGGTGAAAATAACAAAAATCAAATTAAGCTAGCTGAAGTTAAAAGAAGAAATTGTAGGGACGCCTGGGTGGCTCAGTTGGTTAAGCAGCTGCCTTCGGCTCAGGTCATGATCC